>JAFBJU010000236.1:339076-374360 GCA_016785305.1 Colistium nudipinnis | reverse complement strand
AATTAAGTGAAAAAAGTGAAAACGTCATAGTATAGCATGTCGTCAAAAAATAAAAAAAAATTACAAAAATCACCTTACGTCGGCCAAAAAGTATTACATTTCAAAACCATCGGCAGAGCATAAAAATAGGGTAGATGCAAAAATAAAGTGAAAATGTCTTTGTATAGCATGTCGTCCAAAATTGTATAAAAATCGTCAGTGTTGTATGTCGTCCGAAATTTGAAAAAATATATATATTTATCGAAAATCGTTAATTCTAAAACCCCCAAAAGATTAAAAAAAAAAAAAAAAAACATTAAAAGACGCATAAAACATCAAAAATACGCCATTTATGACTGATGTGGAAAAACAGTGAACAAAATGAAAAATGTATCAAATAGTAGTCATCCAAAAATGTCAACAAAAAAAAACTTAAAAGACACATAAAATCATCAGAAGGGTGCATATATAACAAATGAAGTGAAGAAAAAGATCCTAGTTGTCAATGTCCTCCAAATCAAAATTAATATTTGGTTAACATCCACATGATTCTAAAACACACATATTAAGAGTGTGAATGACTTGTGGGTCTCACGCTCTCTCTAGGGAAATAAATATATAGTACATTTTTGATGTTCAACAGATGCACACAATGCTGTTAAATAAACAGGAGTATATAAATGATACCAACTAAATGTGATTATTGTTCTCAAGTAAAAGTGCAACTTTTGTATTAGTTCTTCTGTTTGAAATAACTTCAGGGAGAAATTGGTTGAGGTTAGCTTTTTAATAAGTCACCTTAGCTCGGTAAGAAGGCTCGAGTTAGCTCTAGTTAGAATATAGTTTACCAACGTCTGACATGCTACCTCTCGCAGCTAGTTGCTAACGTCCATAGCAAGGCAGCTGGAATTCGGCTGAGTGAGGGACGTCGCTCTGGCAAATGTATGATAAGTGTGTGATGCCATTACCTCACTAAGATGTTGGTTGAACCGTCCACCTCCGCCCCTCCGCCGTCTGTTTTTACGGTGACGTCAAACTTTCATAAAGAACGAATTGCTGTTTCTCCGGGGGAACAGTTTGAGGGTTCCACCACCTGCTCCACCACGCGCTCAGACAGTGACTGATTGACACGCCAACCGGAGGAGGGGCTTGTTACTTCACCTGCAGTCGACCTCAGAGATTCCTGCCTAAAATCAGCTAATACCGCAGTATGGCAGAGAATTGTAGCAGTATGGAAACCTTACGTTAACGTTGAAACCAATACCCGGCACTTGGCAAATTGAACGAGTAAATGTTGTAAAATAAATGATGCAGTTTTAACGGCGTTAACCTGTTTAGAAGGGGTTTTTGATATCCACCTGGGAAATTATTTGAAATTTTTGTTAACTAAAGATGGACCATGTCATGAATAGAGATCTATGTCAGCAAATATGAAACATAGAAATGATTAAATCAAATCAATCGAATAATATAATATGATCATTATTATGTTATTTAGGTCATGAATGAAGTGTAAATATCCAAAAATGTGATTTTTATTTTATGTTCTTTGAGAAGAAACTGCAGAATGAATGAGGACGTCATCCTCTTAACATTGTTTGATTGATGATCTATATAAAGCTCAAGTTGTAATTTCATTAATGGCTTACTTGATCAAAAGATACACAAAAAGATGACCGCTTTCCTCTGTTGTTGAAATAAAACCCACAGACACTCATGAGCGGCATTATTTTCTATTAATCCTCATGAAATCTTTACAAAAGTAAAATGTACAGAATCATCAGTGCTTACTGTCGAACCAAAGCAGAAGGATCGCCATACTGTCGACGTAGCAAAGGGTAACAGTCACAATATTTACAGCCTCATCACCTAGACCACAAACAGACTACAGAAGAAATGCAAAAAAGGCTCCTGATCAGACACGCGTGACTACTAACGGCAGAAACCAGCTGACAATGTGCAACATTTGCGGAGTTTGGAGAGTAATGGCGGACTGTCGTGGCGGAAATTTCCCACCAAAAAAAAAAGAATAATCTTAGGAACAGATGAGTTACCTGCAGAGTCGAGGGCCAGTTTCACTACTTTCATTTCAGGACCGTTCGCAGAAGTTCCTAGAAAAATATTGCATTCTGTGGTGGCAGTCGGGGGAAAATGAGGACAGTTTTGTTTTCCTCTCCTCTCGTCATTTCTTAGCCTTGCCTTTTCCCTTGCCTTTTCCCTTGCCTTTGTCCTTCCCGGAATCATCTTTCTTTACCTTTGACTCCTTGGTGGCCTTGGCTTTCCTCTGCTGCAGGGGGACATAAGAGACAGAGAAGAATTTTAATTCGGCAGTGAAGGGGTACCGGGGCTAAGGTTCACACCTGAGTCGACAGTCTGAAGGCTCTTACTTTAATCATAGCGTCGGCTTTGAGGCCGTCCCCTTCCTCTTCAGACTCATGATGTTCGTTGTCCATGTCTTCCCCTCCCAGCTCTGACTCTCCGCCACCACCTCCTCCTCCGCCACGGCGCCCCTTCTTCACAGGTTGCAGGGAGTACGGCGTCATGTGGACTTCTTTGTTGTAGGTCCGTGTGAAAGCTGCCTTCACCTGGGAGGATAATGACAACGCAGATGTCAAAATTGCCATATATATATATTTTTTTTAATAACAGAGGATCGACCAAGGAACAGACTGTTGCGAATTCTTTTCTGTCAAATTGATCAGCACCTCTGTCAAATTGATCCTCATGGCCCAAAATAACTATCGCATAAATTCCTGTTTTTATTCCCATCACCGCATTTCCACGGTTACCCTTCCCATCTCCTCCTGACCTTAGAGTCCAATTTGGAGTAGGGGTCGGGCTGTCCGCCCCAGATGCTGATCTCCATGATGCTGTCCACGTCTTCCTTGATAAGCTGGTAGTCGTCCAGCAGCTGCACTGCTTGCCCCGCGCCCTCCGCGCCGTGCCTCTGAAGTGGGGTCAGTAGTGCATGCCGCAGGTAGTACAGGTAGTCCAGGTTCACCGCCTGTCTACTGCTCAACGTCCTGCAGGAGAACAAACAAAACAAACGCTCAGTATCAATGTGTCAACAGCATTGGGGTTTTTTTTTGTTTTTTTTCGAGGGTTGCAGGCACCGCTCACTTTAAACTCATGTGTGAGGCCAGCTCCTGAACGATGCGGGAATGTTTATTGGTGGAGGAGTTCTTGCCGAGCCAGCTGGGGAATGTGGGGAACTGAGTCATGTAGCCCTTCATGAGCTCGCCTGGTAACACACTGGCATAGATGGCCTGCGAACACGCAAACATGTCCACATTCAAACAAACAAGCAAACAAACAACACAACTGTCTTAATGTATCAGGTCGTAGAGAAGGAAATGGGGAGATTGATACCTGGGTAGGCAGCAGTGACCAGTTCTGCGCAGAGCGGATCCGTCTGTCCACCAGGTCTCCGTCACAGATGGAGTCCGCCGTCTTGCTGAGCAACACCAGGTGGGACTTGAGATCTCCACTGTGGGATGAGGCACAAAAAACAACACAGAAATGTTAAATGAACCAGAACCGCATTTTTCTGAAATGCGGGCTTTGGATTTCAGGTGGAAATGGCCTGCGTCACTCACCAGGCAGCCGCCGGACGAACATGTGGGTAGTTCTCCTGGACAAAGAGCGGTGCCAGCGAGTAGTCGTGGAAGAAGAGGCCGGCCTTGTCGATGAGGCTCATGTGGGCAGTCTCCTCTCCCATGGCAAAGACCTTCCTGCAGACGTCAAACGGCCCCAGTTTCATGTCCTTGCGGGCGCTGGCTGCGTCCGACTTGCACTGGTCATAGGTCATCACCTTGTCTTTAGCGGACCACATGCTGAGGTTGTGGATCACCTAGAGAAAAACAGCCAGCATTGTGAGAGAGTGGCAAACACAGACATTATCTCAGTATGAATTGACAATGTTTTTTTTTTTTGCCTTCTACCTGTCGGACATCATGATTGGAAGCGAGGATCATTTCGTTGAGAGCGGGGGGCGGGATCTTGATTCCCTCTTTGAAAGCAATCGACATCATGGCTCCCTGGAAAGTTGAAAAGGAAAGGGAGAAATACAAGATAAATGAAGTCAAGATTTTATATGCCTAACGATGAGCAGAGACTGTCTCATATGTGCTATTACTATGAACCGTGTGCAAATTATACCCGCTCTTCACAACCCATTAACATTATTCTTTTTGAGATGACATTTTTGCACTCCAAATATAAGAAGTGTGAAGGTGTGTGCCTGTGTGCGTAGATACCTTTATCTGTTCCACTCGAGGCCTCTGGAAGCGCAGATCGAAGCAGTAGTTGGCCAGTGACCTGATTTTCGGGTGGTTACGGTCGTTGCACATGCAAATGATGGGGACTTTTGAATTTTTGATCAGGCCAATCATTTCCTATTGGGAGCGCAAAAAGGTTAAAAGTCAGTATCAAGAACAGATGGTAGAGGAACCCTAAAAACAGTGAATCTTAAATACCAATGACGTACGACTGATTCTCAGACCACATTTATATTTTGTGTCCTTCTGACATTGTGCTAATGTTGGCAGACCATCCTTAGAAAGTGACTCACCCAGATACTCGCACTCCATTGCCAATGTGATATTAACCAAGAAACGTATTTATGTACCTGGATTCCTCCACGGTCTTCATTACCAGCCATGCCATCAACCTCATCCATGATCAGGACGTGTTTACTGCTCACTGTCTGTGATGTGCCTAGAAATCACACAAAGCAACACTCATCAGATTACGAAAATAATGTAAAGTCAATAGAGAAAAACAATAAACAAAGATATATAACATACTGTATTTAAGTTTCCGTATCTCACTATAAAAATGGTTCTGGCACGAGTTCGCTTTCAGGAATATCCTTCGTTTGAAAGGAGTATGTCTTTTAGATGCCGACAGAGATCAGAAGTGATTTGACAGTGTAAAAAAAATAAAATACTTACAGTGAAAACTGAAAGTTTAAACAGGTCTGATTAACAAGATGCCGCAAGTTAATGTTTGTTTCCAATAATTTGTGTTCCCTTAAAAAAATGTAAAAGGTGCAAATAAATACCGCTGTATTTTGAGGAAATAATGTGTAGTTTTTGAGTGCATCTATAAAGCATGATGCATGTTTCACTGTGAAAGTAGAGAAATACACAGAGATGCAAATCATGAGCTGGATCACCTTTGTAGAAGCCCTCGATGCTGGTGTTGTTTAGTGATTCGGCAACGACTACCTTCAGACTGTTTTTGCTGCGTGTGCAGCTGGCGTTCATCTCCACAAAGCTGATGCCCAACTCCTACAGGCCAGTACAAACACACAAACACACACACACAGGCAGGAAGGTTAGGTCCAAAACTAGGCTGGGAGCCGCCAGTAGCTCAGAGTCACGGTTGTAGGAAAACTTAAAAAGCAGCAAAGACCAATTTCAGACTGACCTCACAGACCAGGGCAGCAGTGGTGGTCTTCCCCACTCCCGGGGGTCCAGAGAGCAGAGCAGCTTTATGTCCTGATCCATCGTCTTTCCCTCCGAACTTACCGAACCTCGCTAATGTACATAAAAAAAAAAAAAAAAAAAAAAAAAAAAAAACAGTCAACAGTTTTCAGGGCTAAAAATGTAAAAAAATAAAATAAAAACAAGTTCAGGCCTACAAAAGGTATCATTCATACACACAAAGTTAAACAGTCTGCTACCAGGTGGCTTGGGAGCCGTGGCACTGTTGTTTTTGTGCCAGTTCTGGAGCCACCGCCGCAGCTTATTGGCGCAGCTCTGGTCACCCTGCTGGCCAATCACAGTCTTCAGAGAGCGCGGGCGGTACTTGTCCACCCACAACAGACTGGCGTCCTCTCCGGTCGACGATGGGGACGAAGAGGAGGGGAGGCCTAGCTCCCTGCGGGCCGTGTAACCCGAGCCTCTCCCAGGTGGAGTGCCGGCGCCACCTGCAGTCTTGCCACTGTGGCCCTGTGCTGCCAGGCCGGTCTTGGACGGGCTCGGCGTGTGAGGGGACCTGGAGTTGCCCTTGGAAGGAGAGATCTTCTGGGACTTGGGCGTGCTCTTTGCCATCCGACCGGGAGTAGTCCTGGTATTTGACGTTTTGCCCTAATTGACAGATTGGAGAAAAATGAGACACGCTAAACAGCACCATACACAATAATCCAAGAGACACTGTGGCGGACTGACCTCTCCTTCTGCAGCTATCTCGTACTTGGACTTCTTCCCTGGTTTGGATCTGATTAGCTCCAGCAGACCGTCCTCATCCAGGATCTTCGTACCTAAACTTTCGGCCTGGGCAGAGCGAGAAAGCCATTTTTAATCCGACCTGAATAAACGCGATGTAGAATTGTGTCAAAGCTCTCAGTTTTTGGCATGTTTAACTCATTTTTTTTAGATTGAAGGATGGAGGGGTTGGTCACCTTCTCCAGCTTGGAGACTCCGCTGTCCCTGCCCTGCACCATGTAGGTCGTCTTCTTGCTGATGTTCCCCGTCACCTTGCCTCCGTAGCGCTCGATGAGGGTTTTGGCTTCGTCTCTCTCCATGGACTCCATGACCCCCGTCAACACAAACACACAGCCCTCCAAACAGTTCTCTGCTCCCTGGAAAACACACACAGCATAAAGTCAGAGATAAAGAACCAGGCAAAGACATTGGTCAGCAGGTTCTTCTTCTACTACTACTACTACTTCCCACAACTGGCCCCACGTGTGTGTGTGCGTGCGTGCGTGCGTATTACCTTTGGGATTTCCTTGGAGCCCAGAGCTCGTGGTCCATCTCTATTGAGGTAGTTTCTGAAAGCTGCAGAGTTTACTTTCTTCTTCTCAGGGTCATCTGGACTTGTGCTCGTGTTCTGATCAGACTGAGAGAAGAGAGGTGGAGATTTTTAACTTCTTCTTTTAATTGTGTTAACGTGTACTTGGCTTATTTTTTCCCACTAAGTATGCTTTATCTTTGTATTTTATTCTGAGTTCCTTAGCCAGTGCTGCAAAGCCAGACGCGGAAAAGGATGCATTTGAGTCGGCATCTGCAAGGCTCACCACTGGTTTCTTGGGAGACTTTTTAAGTGCAGTGGGTGTCGTTTCCGTTTTGGGTGTGAACTTCCCTCCCGAGCTTGATGAAGTGATGGGCTCCATCCTGGGAGAGGTTTTAAGTTTTGTGGGTGAAATGAGGGACTTGCTCTTTGTCCCCATGACCTTCTCTTCGTCCTTTTTCTTCATCATGGCCAATTTGGAGCTGGCCTTGGCGGGCGAAATGTTCTTCTTGGGAGATGGACTGACGACATCCTCCGACGAGCCCCGTCTCGTATTTGATTGGCTTGTGCTACCAGCAGCAGAGTCTGTGCGGCTCTTTTTGGGAACTGCGGCGGGGGCTTGTTTTTCATCAGAGCCTTTACGAGCCTGGAAGAGGACAAACACATTCATATAATAACTAGAGTGTTACTTTTTTCTTCCACATAAGCATTACTGCTTAAGTCTGCTTGTTGTTTGATTTGCTCACAGGATTATACAAATACTAAACTGATTTCAAACTGCACTTGAAGAGGGAAGGAGTGATGGGAGCTGGGCAGAGCAAGTTGTCATTCTTTGTCATTGTGTTCATTACCTTTTTCGCCTGGGGCTCCTTGTCAAGCATGGCCAGGGTTCTGGCAAAGTCCTCATCCTCATGGAACTGCTTTTCCAGCTGAGTGAAGTCAGAAAAATAAATCAAAACCAGAGAATTTCAGCTCCGATGACGGGCTCCTTGTATGAGCAGCTGCGAATGGGCCTACCTCCATCTCCTCGTCCATCTGAAGCTGTCTGGCAATTTCCTCATCCGTGATCAGATCATCTGCATCCTGAGTTGGCTAAGGAGTACATGGGTAGTGGTAAAATGATCATTACTTATCAGCATTTAAATAGTGACAACCCAATGAAAGGGATCAATGTATAAAAGTCATTTTACGGTACTCACAGCCTTTCGTTTGGTGCTGGCTACCAGCTTCTTGTCAGAGCGCTGAATAGAGCCGCTGCCAAAGTAGTCAAATACTGAGGTGGGGGTTTGTTTGGCCTGAGGAGGCAGGGCTGACTTTGGGCTGACAAGCGCTGCAGGAGCCTTCAGCCCCGTTTTCCCCTTTGTGGACGAGGACTTGACGGGAGTCTTCACCTCCTCTTTGACCCCTGGATGAGCTTTCTCAGCCTCTGACTTTATCTGCTTGGATGCGTTGTCCTGCTTGGTTTTGGAGCCTTTCTTCAAAGTCTGAAATGCGTCACTGTCTGAGTCTACAATCCAAAAAGAGAAATATCCAATCAGAACTTTACCTAAACTAAGCAAAAATCATTTCAAAAATGAAGGCTGGACACTTGAGTCCTCCCCGTTTCTAACATGACTATTTGTGTTCTTTCGTTTTATTCATTCATAAAAAAAAATGTGTTTTAAACAAAAAAATATTTTTATAAATGAGCTTGTGGATTGGACAAGGAGTTAAGTAAATGTATGTTGCTGGGTCAGGAAAGTAATGAATGATGTGAAAAATACACATTTTCATTTCTCATTGAATTACCCAGCATGTGGTTAATCTGATATATAACAACAAACCATCACCTGTTTCGGAGACATACTGTACAGGATCTTTTTTGGGAGGAGGCGTTGCCTTGCTGGTCTTCGGTTTCTGTTTTGGGGACTTCTTTGATTTCCTCACAGGCTCCTCCTCCTCTGAGTCTACAGAGAAAATCAATGGCGTGTGGCCAAAGAAAAAACTATTATAGAGGTTTACAGTTTTCCTAACTGTAAATATTTTGCATTTTCTACCTTGCCAAAGATATAATAATTGTGTCTTGTAAGAAGTTTAAAAAAAATGTGTTATATGTTATATCAACTTATCATTTCAGTTGCAGATCAAATCTAAGATACGGGGATGAGGACAATGATAAATCATAATCAATTATGTAGCTCCACAGCATCATTCTCACCCGACTCTATGACGGCATGCTTCTTGCGTTTTTTCTCACTGTCCTTGTGTTTCTCCTCAGATTTCGCCTAAAAAAAACAAACCAAATGAACTAACATGAGGATATATATTCACATCCGAAAGGATATGTATATAAAAAATATTGCACTACATACTTTACTGTTTCAAAATAAAAGCACTGTGAGACACTTACCATTTTTCACAATCAGGTTTTAGAACTATAACAAATCAATTTAATTTAAGAAGACAAAAAATAATTTCTCTATCCAGATCACACACAATAATAAACGTTAAGACATGGTTCACAGGTGAACTCCAGTGAAAGTTTAAGACACAACATTAAAATATACTGTACCCAGGCACGTCACATCTGGACTACATCAACAGACCGAGCATAAACAGTTTCAGGCATATGAAAGTTTTTCGTAATTGTGAAAACTGAAAGACCGCTTGTCAAATCTTGTCAAATGACTACGAGTCGATTATACAGGACAAGCCAACATTGTATACAACATGCTGCACACAAGCTCCTTAATTTCATATCTAGTCCACAGCAGACCAGGCCCTGCTCAAAACACAATAGATTTAGAATTTGGATGAGACAGGATGACAATGTAAAATGTGCACTGTTCTCATTCTGAATGTTTTGAGTTAGATTCGTTCCCTTGCCTTCGAGGTCTCTTTCTTCGTCACCGGAGACTTGCTGTTCTTCGCCTTGCTCTTCTCCTCCTCTGCTCTCTGGTTTCCATTCGCCGCCGTTTTCTGCACCGTCGGTGCAAAGAAGCGCCTAATGTCCTGCGTGCACACACCCAGGACACGTTCATCGTTAAATGACGCACAAACAGCCACCACGTTCACACTATTTAACACGAATCGCACAGAAACACGGCCAGCGCGAGGCAAAACAGCAGAGTTGGTGTTCCTAGCTAAACTTTAAACAAGAAAACTGACGAGTTGTTGTTGTTCAGCTGCAGCTAACACTGCGCAGCAGCGTAGTTTCCACCGGATTACGCGGTTTACCTTCAGAAAACATTTAACGTACCATTACGGAGAGGGTGTTTTTTTTTTCCTCTCCCAGAGTTAAGGGCTCGGATTATGTGTCCGATTATGTGTCAGGAGAGGACAGGCGGCAGCAGGAGCTTGGCGCGAAGCAGAACTCACTGTGGTCGCCTGGAGATGACGAAAACAACCGGGAGAGTGACGGTTGGTCGGTTTGCATGTTTACGTCACTAAGTCACTGTCTTGTCTTCTTAGCTTGTTCATAAAATACTGTAAAACAAAACAAACCAAAACAGAGCAGTTAGTGTAATGAAAAACACCACACTGTATGTGAATGCTAAATAGTAATATTTATTGAGGTAAAAAGAATGTATTTGAGTCTCAGCAAGCAAGAACAAAGCGGTCTTTGATTTCCACAGCTCGACTGCGTTTAATAGTAAGCAGTAGTGCTTTTAACATATTTAGTTAAACCTGTTATTCATAAAACTTTACAAGCTGTGGAATATAGAATTTCTTTTTATAAACATCCTAGCAGCATCTGCACTGATTCACCTATTTTCTCATTTTACATTATGTCTATTTAATTATGCTGCCTGCATTATTCATAAATATTCAGTGTCCAAGTAAAACAATGTAAAATATAAATATTTGAAGAATGTGTTTTTAGGGTCAGACTGGATCTCTTAGATTTTAACAGACAGTAATTGTTATTAAATGTGTTTGTAGCTACTTAAATGAAGGTCAGCTCATATTTTGGGTTTGCAAGCCATTTCAATGCTAAACTTAAGAGTCTGACCTTTGGTTTAAATGTATTCTAGACCCTGAAGAGGAGCTTAAACAACACATTGCCCAAAGAAAATAGAATAAAGATAAAACAGATTGGTCACTTTTTTCATGACAACTATAAATATACAAATATTGAAATTCAGCCTTCCACGGCTCAATCCCCCTTTGATTCTCACCATGTTGAGTGCAACATGCACACAACGCTAAACAGTGATTTCTGGCAATTCCGATTATTCATTCGTGTTTTATACTATATTATATTAACAGTTTGATTTTCACATGTTATTTCCAATCTTGCAAAGCTGTATACATTAGTCCGACCTGCTGCTGAGAATGAAATAAAGGTGACAAACCACCAGTAGAGATAAATTGGAAAAGTTTTTTGTTTTATTGGTCATAAGAGAACAGGTTGAGAATTTTATTCAGCCTCTGGCTCCACCACAGTGGTCCTCTCACTGACGTAGATGCCGTCCAGGAATTTCCTGATGTCCTTCTTTCTGACCGTGGTGGCCTGTTGGATCAAGGCCGCTGAAAAACAGGAGTCCAGTGTAAGTGGAGAGAAAGAATCACTTGCAATGACAGGTAGGTGGTGAAACAGGCTCAATTTAAAAGGCTTAAGAGCCTGTGTGATAAGAGCAGTATTGACAGTTTGTTTCACTAGCAAATTGTCAAAATAACAGGATTTCACATTTTTGATGCATGCTGTTAATGTAAAGTAAAGTAAAAAGGGTTTGGCCTATAAACTTTAAATTGCAGAAAAAAAAGTGAAACTGAATTTAGAATGAAACAGAAGCATGCATTTCCAAAGAAACAGTGTAAAGGACATTCAGACATAACAGATATGGGCTCCCCCTGAAGGCCACAGGGGAGGCTTGGACGGCATTTTCTAACCTCTAGGAGTGCAGATGTAACTTTTACTGCTCCTTGTCGACTACTGTTCCCTTCTCAGACACGTAAATACCGTCTAAGAACTTTCTGATATCCTTATTTTTGACTGTGGTGGCCTGTTGGATCAGAGCAGCTGGAACAGAGAAGTTGGGATATAAGCAGCACATCACAACACACAGGGATCACAATAATTACAGAGCAGGGCGGAGGAGAGATGTGGACACCATCATAGGCGAGATAAGGTTGAGGCAGGGGGAACAAAATCTACGACAACTTTCACAGTTAAGGATATGGATTCTAACAATCTATCTAAGTACAAATAGGAACTGATGTTTTGTCATGTTTTAATATTCAAGGCTCTAAAATATTAAATTCACTCCTTGAAGTGCCAACCCTGGCAGAAAGTTGGCAAGCTTGTTTGTTATCAATCACTGCAGAGATGCTACAGTGACAAAACATATATTTTTAGTCAGAAAACAAAAGCCTGCAAAGTTAAACATCATTTATTTTATTAATGACAAAAGAAAACCGTGCTCCTTATGGTATCGGGTATTACTTCACATTGATAAGAAAGCTAGTATCGCCCTGTTATATAATGGCAAAAAGGGGTTTAACACAATTTAGGGGACTAATAATCTAGTCTAGAGCAGCGAGAGGGAGGGCTCTTAAGGAGAACAGGATTTGATTACAACTCCACAGGACTGATCTGAAACCAGTGATTTAGACCTCAGAGTTCAAGTGTTGCAGAAATGTCCCAAAAGTGTGTCAAAGTCTGAAGTCAAAGGATTATATTTGCTTGGAAATTACTCTGCTTGAAAAATACCTACAATTTGCAGCATTTCACTGAGGCGAGCGTTTAATAACTGTACTGAACTTTCCACTCAAATACAAGGAAACATTTTGCATAAACTGCTGCAAATCAATTTCATTCGGTACAGATGTGGAACAACACTTGGATAACTTACATGAGTTTGACACCAGCTCAACGTCATTGCCCTCAAGCACCAGCTCGTCCTTCTGGGCAGCAGAGGTTGAACAGATCACACCTGAGAGTGACAGGAGACATTACGGTCAAACATGCACTACTCAGCTTAAGGACAACAGGCGAGCAAACCACAAACCCCAAAAATCGGAGCAACAAGACCAACAGGCCTGACACACCAAGAATAATCCAACATTAAATCCAATTGTGCACTAAGTAAACTATACATATATGCATTCACTTAACACCACAAATCCTGATCTTAATCTGTGATGTTTATTCCAGCATGTGTGTTTTCTCAATATAAACAATCTTTTGAACAACTGTATGAGGTCTTGTCACCAGAACACAAAGTCAAAACACTCATAGCTGAGTCTCAATTATTTACTACTGCTATAATGCGGTGCTGCAACAATAAAACAATTTGAAAATAACAGTTTAATAACTTGCTGTAATACCTTAATGGAAAAAAAAAAACATTTTCTGGCTCTAGCTTCTCTTATACGAGACTATAACGCTCACCATTCCTCATTCGGACACGGCGAATGTACTTCTCTCCGAGGAAGTTACGGATCTCCACCATGGTACCACCCTCCTGGATGACAACGTTGATGGGGAAATGGGCGTACACAGATCGCATTTTGTACCTGAAACCCTGCATTCAGAAAGAGGGGAGCCAGAGCATTAAAGACACTATTCTCCACCGGCTCTCAGCACGTGGTCACACAAAAGAAAATCATTGGGGCGAAATTACGCGACAAGTCCAGCGTTGACAGCGGTCAATTAAGCTCATTAAACCAGTCCAACTTTAGGCACATTTAAGTGAAATCTCACCAAAGTGACTCCCTTGATCATGTTCTGGACGTGGCTGCAGATGGTGTGGACTGTGGCCAGCTCCTTCCTGTTTCCCCACCATTTATCCACACGAAGCTGAGGACGACAGTAAATAACATCACTTTTACTGAAGTGGGCTGGTGCCAACACTAAGACAGCTTTATCATTCACTTTTTGTAACTTTTAACTTGACAGTGTGCATTCAATTGAAGTCGTTCCTGTGCTGCTGGTTAAGCCAAGTATTTAAACCGTTGCTCGTCTCTACCAACTCGAGATGGAAGCATCTGGGCCTTCAGCTGCTAAGCGCTGCACTGAGTTCACACACCAGTCACTACTCGTGTCCCTCTGACACAGTGCTGAGCATTGTGCGTCTATTCACTGAAAACACCCAGTCAATGCAACTCTGAAACTGAACTAATCTGTGGAGAGCTGCTGGTGGCTGAATTGTTCTTCATTACAGGACATTTACATCACATCATCACCTCACACGCTCCTAATCCCATACACGGTGTCTTTCCAAAGGACCTGCTTTGGAACGTGTCCTTACCTTCTTGTGGTTTTTGCCCAGCATGCAGAGCTCCAGGTTAATGTGGTTGAACTCTCTGGTGAGTTTACCACGGGGCCCCTTGACGATCACCGTCCGCCCCTTCAACCTCACCTCGACTGCACAGACACAAAACAAAAATAGGACAGTGAGTTTACGCTCCTCAGCCATGCACACGGTTTAATACAACGCCAGGACGATGACCGTCTGCGGGGATCAGCGGAGTCTCACCATTGTCGGGGATGTCGACAGTCTGACTGCTGAGAATGGTCTTCATTCTGCATGGACAAACACAAAACCATGTTGTTAAAACACTATGGAAACCTCTAGCGAGCGACTGTACGTGTTACATGGCCCAGTAGAATCGTACTGCGGTTACTGTCAGCTCAGTGTAGATAGTTGTGGCACGTCTCACACAAATCAAATGCAACGGTGTCTCAGTCAAGTGTGTTCAGTGGCAAACTGAATACAGCCACACTGCTATACGTCTACTCGAGATGGAAGCATCTGGGCCTTCAGCTGCTAAGCGCTGCACTGAGTTCACACACCAGTCACTACTCGTGTCCCTCTGACACAGTGCTGAGCATTGTGCGTCTATTCACTGAAAACACCCAGTCAATGCAACTCTGAAACTGAACTAATCTGTGGAGAGCTGCTGGTGGCTGAATTGTTCTTCATTACAGGACATTTACATCACATCATCACCTCACACGCTCCTAATCCCATACACGGTGTCTTTCCAAAGGACCGGCTTTGGAACGTGTCCTTACCTTCTTGTGGTTTTTGCCCAGCATGCAGAGCTCCAGGTTAATGTGGTTGAACTCTCTGGTGAGTTTACCACGGGGCCCCTTGACGATCACCGTCCGCCCCTTCAACCTCACCTCGACTGCACAGACACAAAACAAAAATAGGACAGTGAGTTTACGCTCCTCAGCCATGCACACGGTTTAATACAACGCCAGGACGATGACCGTCTGCGGGGATCAGCGGAGTCTCACCATTGTCGGGGATGTCGACAGTCTGACTGCTGAGAATGGTCTTCATTCTGCATGGACAAACACAAAACCATGTTGTTAAAACACTATGGAAACCTCTAGCGAGCGACTGTACGTGTTACATGGCCCAGTAGAATCGTACTGCGGTTACTGTCAGCTCAGTGTGGATAGTTGTGGCACGTCTCACACAAATCAAATGCAACGGTGTCTCAGTCAAGTGTGTTCAGTGGCAAACTGAATACAGCCACACTGCTATACGTCTGCTAGCACTAGCGCTAACGCTAGCGCGAAGCTACGTTCAGTCGGACCTAAATTACGTACACGTTTAACTTCACAATCAGCCCATTACAAAATGACTGTGACCGTAACTGATGCTCGGAGTCACTCAATAATCATCTTTTACAAATGATTGTGTTAAACGCGCTGCGGCCCAGATCAACGTCAGGCCTGAAAATGAACGAAGGGAAAACAACCAATATATTTGCTTACTAACTTAAGGTGAAAAACAAAATATAGCCCGTGTAGTGACAACAAAGTTGTTCTGCGTCTGATGGTTTAAAATTTAAACTGCGACATGTGTTAATAACTTAGATGAGGTTGGATAAAGGCTCCTGAAGAAATTTTCGGGTATCCTCACCTCGCCGGTAGCAGAGGAAAGGAGGAAGGAAGGACGTCACCACGCTGTTGTAGAGCACGTACGTGACGTCACCAGGCATGACAAGACGACAAGATTACCCAACGATCGATATTGCTATAATACTCTTGATAAAAGTGTGATACATCTTTTGACATCCCTCAATACATTATATAGTTTTAATTAGAAGATACCAGTGATGACATTGGTGATTTTAGTCCAGGTAAGCTTCATATCAAAATGTCTACTCTCAAGTCGACCGTGGCACAAGTTATCCTATTTCCCACTCTGCCCCGTGACCTGAACACAACCCCAGACCAACTCAGCCGATTGTCGATGTTTGTTGCTAATGACAGTTGCATGCTAACTAAAGTCATGGCGTTGCTCAAACAGAGTTGCTGCGTCGCCGGTCGTTTTTCCACAAACCGTCTGAGACTGAGTCCAAGATGCATCCCGCACGTGAGTAGTCCCGCGTGGACATTGTCCAGTGAACTGATTCTGTTGTTATGGGTGCTTTTTTCGCGGACGGTAAGGTTTATGTCACAGGCCTGAGTGATCAACATACACTGGTGAATGTTCTGTAACTGTGTGTAGTAAATGTGTGTTGCTTTGGCGAGTGAAATGATGATTCCAAACAGGCAGATCCATGTGACGACAGCGTCCCAGTGTATGAATAGCCCCGAATTAACCTGAGTCCTGTGTGTGTAGGTGTACACCAGCTGTATGACCACTGTGGCCAGATCCTCCCCGGAGAGGCCTGACAGCAGCAGAAAAGAGGCTCTGAGCGACGATGGGCCTGATCTGCAAGACTTTATTTCAGGGGACCTGTCAGACAAAGCCAATTGGACAGAGTACAGAGGCAACCTGAAGAGACAGAAGGGAGAGAGGTGAGACGTATACAGCAGCGGTGGTCCACCAGGCCAGAGAAAGCTGTTATCAGATGGGTTCAAAGGTCAGCTCAGACTAAACTTTAGCACTGTGTTGAGCTGCAAATGTTTGCGGTTTCACACGTAGATTCCTTGTTTATCATGTGGGCAGATGTTACAAATGTATGCTTAAATCATATGACAAAAAATTAATGTGTTCATTTACGAGCACAACCATAATAAGAGAATGGTGAAACATGAGTTGTCAAGACTATTATTCTATGTTGTGGTGTTGCTGTTATTTAAAGCATACATCATAAAGGCATGCAACAAAAGGCAAACTGTATAATTGGGAATTTTACTATTGGAAAAAAATAACAATGAGCTGCATTGCTAGATACTAACTCAAACATGCTCTTTATTATTATTATTGTTGTTTTACGAGCACAACCATAATAAGAGAATGGTGAAACATGAGTTGTCAAGACTATTATTCTATGTTGTGGTGTTGCTGTTATTTAAAGCATGCATCATAAAGGCATGCAACAAAAGGCAAACTGTATAATTGGGAATTTTACTCTTGAAAAAAATAACAATGAGCTGCATTGCTAGATACTAACTCAAACATGCTCTTTATTATTATTATTGTTGTTTTACGAGCACAACCATAATAAGAGAATGGTGAAACATGAGTTGTCAAGACTATTATTCTATGTTGTGGTGTTGCTGTTATTTAAAGCATGCATCATAAAGGCATGCAACAAAAGGCAAACTGTATAATTGGGAATTTTACTATTGAAAAAAATAACAATGAGCTGCATTGCTAGATACTAAGGCAAACATGCTCTTTATTATTATTATTGTTGTTACGAGTTAGGTAACATGTACCTAGTTGTGTTGCATATGGTGAGTCCCACAAACATGCTGCCGTGTTATGTCAGGCTACGTCTTCCTCCATGGCTTAAGACGGAGATCCCCATTGGAAAGAACTACAACAAACTGAAGAGCACGTTGAGAGATCTCAACCTCCACACAGTAAGTTGTGTGTGCGTGCGTGTGTAACATTTGATTGTCATGGGACAAGAGCTAAGAAGTATAAAACCTTCATTGGTTGTGCACAATTTTTGCAAAAACAATTGCTTCGTCATCTTTTGGCGTCCCCTTGTTTCATTCATTTGGAATATCTCTGAATGCTCTTTGTCTTGCCAAAAGACTGAAAAAGAAAATGGGTCCAATTTGAAGACACGTGTCTCTTTGTCTGTTTTTCACAGGTGTGTGAGGAGGCCAGGTGTCCAAACATTGGGGAATGCTGGGGAGGAGGAGAGTATGCCACAGCCACAGCCACCATCATGGTCAGCCCCAAGGCACACTTTTAGAAAAGCGAGAAATATTGTTTAAACAAAATAAATATTTTGCAGAGTCATATACTGTAGATTGCGTTATAAAAGGTTCTCAGTCGCGCAGAATAATATTAAATGCCTAAAACATGAATTTAACCAAACTAAAGCTATTGCCTGGAACACCAGCGTATGACAAGGAATTGTATCAGGTTGTTTTTCTGACATACTGCGGTTAAGCTCCCTCTCTCTTACTTTCTTCGTAGTTGATGGGAGACACGTGTACCCGTGGATGCAGGTTCTGCTCGGTGAAGACGGCCCGTCGTCCGCCGCCTCTGGACCCCGACGAGCCATACAACACGGCCAAGGCCATCGCCGCCTGGGGGCTCGACTACGTGGTTCTCACCTCTGTCGACAGAGACGGTAATGGCTCCGTCCCCCCGTGCGTCTGCCATACTCTCCCAACTGTAGGAGACGCATCATGGCTAGGAATACAACTTTAAACAAATTACAAGGATTTGCAGTTACAAATAAATTGATCTTTTTCCCCAGAGAAAAATGACTATATGCTCTAAGAGAGCAACACTCTTTTCACACACACTTACCCAAATTCTGTCTTCATCTGTAAGAAGTTCAATTCAATTTCCTAAATATTAATTGGAATGGATTTCAAAAGGTTGGCAAAAAACAGATATGTTGACAAATGAAAAATAATACACTTTTTTTCTCTGTGTAGATATAGCTGATGGTGGGGCGGAGCACTTTGCTAAGACTGTTTCTAACCTGAAGGAGAGGTAAAAGTTACAGAGCATTTGTATTTTTAAAGAAACGAGAAAACAAGACAAAAAAAACCCTCGTCATTTCTCTCAGAAATTCTCAGATCCTGGTTGAGTGTCTGACCCCTGATTTTCGTGGTGACCTGGCAGCAGTGGAGAAGATCGCCCTGTCAGGGTTAGATGTTTATGCCCACAATGTGGAGACAGTGCGTGAGCTGCAAAGGTACCTGGACTTTAACAGCTTGTAATTCTTTTTAGAATTAGAAGCAAATCATTTGTTTTCCGTATAAGGATCAATGCTTAAATCCATCAGCAATTCACTCTTTTTTTGTCAGAATAATATTTTGGTGTCCAATATATTGAGAATAGAATAGAATATATTTAGAATAGAATATGCATTAGTGGAGGGGCTTTAAACGATAAACGCATATTGTAACCATTAAGCCCAGCTCGTAAAAATAATAAAGGAGATTTTTTAACATCCTGAAGTAAGTAAGTGTGTAAGACACACTCTGACCAGCAGGTGGTGCATGACAGCCATTTTCCTGTCGCAAGTTTAAATACTAGATGTGCTGCAGTCCTGGAGACTCAGGGAAAACACTGTAGAGGTCTGTTGATTCGTGGTACATCCGTTTCCAGGCACGTGCGTGACCCCAGAGCAAACATTGACCAGTCTCTGAGTGTCCTGAAACATGCCAAAAAGGCCAACCCCTCTGTGCTCACCAAAACGTCCATCATGCTGGGACTAGGGGAGACTGACCAGCAGATACGCGACACTTTGACGGGTGAGGTGGCCACTCACTGCTCACACACACCGCAATCCAATGTAAACGTCAACCATTTCCTGACCACACTGTTGTGCCGACGTTGCAGAGCTGCGAGAGGCCGAGGTGGACTGTCTAACACTTGGACAGTACATGCAGCCCACCAAACGCCACCTGAAGGTAAACACGCCTCACTGTGTGGAATGTTGCCGTTTGCACGACAGCGGCTGGAAAAAAAAAGCTAATTTTGGTCAAATGATCATGTGTGTTTGGGTTCAGGTGGAAGAATACGTCACTCCAGAGAGGTTTGCCCACTGGGAGAAAGTTGGGAGTGAAATGGGTTTTGTTTACACAGCCAGTGGACCACTGGTGCGGTCCTCCTACAAAGCAGGTGAGGAACTAACTACTGTATAGCACTATTATACCGGATTACCGTATTTAATTCACATTTTATTGTAGAATTACAGTGCATTTGAGCACTTTTACAGCTGAACATAACTGCAGCCCAATGGGTCAGATCTAGAAAAATATCTATATATATTTATTCATTACATGCAATCTTTCACCCCCCAAAAACATAAGGGTATTGTAAACCTTTTTTTTTTGGTGTTCAGGCGAGTTCTTCCTGAAGAATCTACTGAAGAAGAGAAAAGCAGAGGTCACTATGGCAGAATGAAGAGCCCCCCCTGCATATTAATTTACCTCCTCCTCCTCCCTACAGCAAAATCAGCATTACTACCCGCAGTACCACAATGAATTGTTGTAAGCCATAGTACATGAAATATTTATCTGGATGAGTGCTAAAAAGTTGTGCAATTAAAAAAACATTGCAAAGGACGCATTTAATTAAGAGAACAATACTTGAGTATAGGGGACACGTCTCTTGCGTACGTTTATTTTCTATGCACCTTCGTGTCCTTTACTGCCCACCTGCAACAACTCAAGAGTATAGTTAAGGAACGGATCAAAGCGAGCG
This sequence comes from Colistium nudipinnis, assembly GCA_016785305.1. Classification (NCBI taxonomy): domain Eukaryota; kingdom Metazoa; phylum Chordata; class Actinopteri; order Pleuronectiformes; family Rhombosoleidae; genus Colistium; species Colistium nudipinnis. The sequence goes on along the minus strand of JAFBJU010000236.1, from coordinate 354,066 downwards.
AAGAGCAGTAAGAGGCCTGGAGACATGTAGATAACCAGGGAGCAGACTGACCCTGATTTGAGAAAAAAAAAAAAAGGGCCATAAAGAGTAGCTGTAATTGGCAATCTCTGGATCTCAAGGGCCCTTAAACCCCCACCATCGACTCCCTCCCCTCAGGGGCCTCAGACTTCAAGAGAGCCACCGCAAGCTCCGTTTACGGGGGCTTTGAGGTCTGCTATTAAAACACTGATGACTGAAATGAACTGAAGGGTCTCGCGGCATAATTTATAATAAAAATATATATCAGTCAAGGATTTCCTTTAAAGTTTTATGACATTAGATTTTTTTTTCATTGGTTTCAAAATGAGCATGCCAATTTGGGCTTAAATTTCGAATGTAATAAAATGTATTTTCGCACCTAGAAAAGAATGATGTACATTTATTCTACTAGGATTGCTCAGAAAAAGAGTTTTTGAAAATACACTGTACATTGAAATTAAAAGAATCAAAACTCATTAGTCAATATTTGCTGGTTATCACCTTTGTCAGTGCAACTCTTTCTTTTCATCAGTTAAAAATAAACAGGTACATATTAAGGACACACATCACATTTTATTGCATTGTCCCTATTCGTTGACAGTTACTGACACAGAGGACACATACCGTTTAACATACAACCATAAGATTTATAAAAATATTTTAAAAATACTCATATTTGATTTTACAGTAAATACCATAAGAATGTAGACTCACCGATAGTGTACCTTTGAAACTAATGACCGTGCACTGAAATGTTTTGTTGATAAACGATGTTTAACATGAAATGCATAAAAGGAATTCTTTGTGATTGGAATGATTTATCACTGGACATTTCGGAACTGAACTTTTAACAAACCTCTCGTCCAACCCACTGCAGGGGAGCAATCAGTGGACCAACAACAGAGAGGTGAATGATGTCAAACCAGCTGTAAAATGGTAGAAAGTGAGCGTGTGTGTGTGTGTGTGGGGTGAGCTTTACACCTTGGCTTTCTTTGGGGGAGGTTCAGGGGCAGTAGTGCGAGGACACACATTTACAGGACTGTAGGGGATTCTTGTTGCCGACACCTTCTTACCGATGGTCTCAATCTACAAAGAGAAGCAGCAAAGTAACAAGCTGATCAGTTGGTGCTTGTCATAATGTTTTCATCAGCTGACCTGTAACCCCTTGTTTCTAACTGTTCCACATCCATCTAATGAGGAGTCATCTCACCTGGAAGCCAATGTTCTGGAGGTGAGGGTGGAGGTGGTCCAGCACTCTGCGGCCATCGAATATAAAAGCCGGCTTCAGCATCTTCTTGTAGATCTTCTCATAGTCCAGTTCCTTATGTTGAAATTAAAGGGGTTGAAAAGGCATGCTCACAGATTCCTCCAAGATGAAGCAGTTTATTAAGATGAAAAAAGTGAATTCTTTTACCTTAAACATGTCCCATTCGGTGCAGATGACCAACGCATGGGCACTCTGGCAAGCTTCATAAGGGTCCGAGGTCACAGTCACCAGTTCTGACACTAGGAAAATATTCAACATTTGTGAATTCTCTGAATTCTTAATGTCAAACTATGAATTCAGGCATTTTTCTGATATCAGTTTCTGGCATTTTGTACAAAAATGGAACCAATTATAATTTCCAGCCATCATAATAACAATACGTTTTATCTAAGATGCTTAACATACTTCTGCTTGTGATTAATCTGCAAATTATTTTCTTAATTTGTTATTTGTTTTACGAAAAAAGTTAACAGTAAAAACCAAAACAATGAATTTAATGTAAGAAAACCACTCATTGTTATCAATTGATAACTTTTCTTTGCATTTTCCTAATCACATATGACGATGCTTAAGAGTATTGGGTATCGCCTTCAAAGTATTTAAGGATAAATTAGGTTTGCTCCACACTATCCATTCCATCGGTGATTTTGACAAGTCCAGCCTATCGCATACCTCTTTCTGGGTTGTCCTCTGAGATGTTGGGCTGGGAGAGATCATGAATGATTTGTTCTTTGAGAACCTTTGGGTCGTAGATGAACAACTTGGCTCCTTCATCCATCAGATACTTAGAGATGTAGATACTGGATGACTCCCTTGTTGTGCCGAAAAACAGACATTATTGAATAAGGCAAGAGTCCACCTGGCCAGGGGCCAGTTATCAAGGTAATGCATGTTGTTATTGATTTATCATTTATTTTTATTATTATTATTTTTAAGTTAAATTACCATGGTAACTTGAGCTAAACTGCTAACCTGTTCCAGAGCAGGTTAACTTTGTGATCACGGATCATAACCCATCAGCATGCTAAACCATCCTGATCTCTGAACATTATATTTTAGTAATAGTCATTTGATTGTAGTTTTAAACTATTTTTGTTGTCATGTTGCTGTAACCACCGTTACAATAATTTCATCCCACTAAGATCTTTATTCATGCCTCAGGTGACATCGTTAATAGTTAGCGACTCCACCTCCACTCCAAGTTTGCTGGGTATGTTAAACTTGCTTCGTAGTACAGGCCCCAGGGCCATACGTCACATATGCTATTTCTTTATATATTCTGTACACAAAGCATGACTGGGTCCTGAACACTTTTAATGCAAATAATACTTTAAAAATAACGTTTAGTATTAGCCTGGCATAGCTGTTGGGACAAACAAACCAAAAGAACGGGACTGAAACACCCACAAGAGTGTGAGAAAGAAAAGCAAACAGACTCACCTTGTGTCACCAGTGTCTTTTTTGAAGGAGAAGCCGAGCAGAGCGATCTTTTTGCCTGTTACAGTGTTGAAGAGGCAGTCGATGATCCTGCAGGCAAACCGCCGCCTCTGATACTCATTCATGTCGATCACCTGAGAGAGACACAGACATTAATAATAAAGAGAATATTGATAAGCCAGGAGAACAGAGACCTCAAGAACGGTGAAAGAGTATAGGTGCTCGGCTGTGCCGTTCTCACCTGTTGCCAGTAAGATGCCACCTCAGGCAGGTTCAGTGCCTCGCACAGATACACCAGATTCAGCACATCCTTCTGGAAACAGCTTCCACCAAAGCCTGGCCGGGGAAGCGCAGAGGTGGTGAAATGAAACGCTCCGAAATATCTCCTTAGATAAAGGCTTATTTTATCATTTTTGTCATCGTTCATTTCCCCTTACCTATGCTGGCTTTGAGAAATTTGCTCCCTATTCTCTGGTCCATGCCGATCGCCTTGGCAACCTCCTCCACATCAGCTCCAGTGGCCTCACACAGAGCACTGATGCTGTTGATGCTGCTGATACGCTGGGCCAGGAATGCATTGGCTGCCTGCACACACCATGACGACAGCGTAACGTTATTTTTCAAGCAAAAATGTGAGGATTTGACACTGGAAATTATAATATTCAATTACTATAATATCCAATTCAGATGGAAAAACATGCTCCAGGGAAACGTCACAGCTATGTTTCTAATTTGTCTACGGGGTATTACACTTGGCAAGAGAAGATAAACAATTTATATAGATCACTTTCGGATCTAAGAAATTAAAGGGAGCATTCTTAATAAAATACATTCTGGTACCAATAACAGAAATATCCTGCGTTGCAGCCCTACACTCACCAGTTTGGACAGCTCAGATGACCAAGTGTTGGTGGTTATGATTCTGTCTTTGGGAACCCAGTGTTCATAGACGGCACACAGTGCCCTGATAGCTCTTTGACCTTCGGCCGTTTCATCTCCACCAATCAGGACGCGGTCTGGCTCCTTCAGATCACGCACAGCAGTTCCCTCGGCAAGGAACTCTGGGTTGGACAACACCTAGAGCAGTGACACGGTTTCAGAAGCACGCACCAAGAGAGCTGAGAGAATTTTGTGCATGTCATAATACACACGTGTAGGTTAAGGCTGGGCTTGGTGTTGGCGTCAAATATTCTTCGGATACTCTCGGCAGCTCGAACTGGGACAGTGCTCTTCTCTGTGACAATCTTGTAACCGTCAGACACCTCCACAATTCGCCGTGCGCAGGCCTCGATGAACTTGAGGTCAGCTGCACGACCCTTTCCCATCCCATAGGTCTTTGTTGGGGTATTAACCTGTTACGGAAGCGCAAGATCGGCGCGTTTGAAATATAAGCTTTATTCATGTTTTATTAGCGTGAGTATTGGTGCGCGTTGTCAGAGGGGAAAGAATGAACTCACCGAGATAAAGACGAGGTCGGCGTCCCTGATGGCTGAGTCAATGTCTGTGGAGAAAAACAAATTCCTCCCTCGGCATGATTCAACCACCTCTTTCAGGCCCGGCTGAAGTGTGAGAAAGTAGGAAAAAGAAACGGGAAGCGTGTGTCAGTGAATGAGTAAAAAAAGACGGTAAAACATAAGCACACATGTAATGAGTTGATGGTCACTGCCTTTTACGCTAGTCATTCAGGATTATGTAATACCTTGCGGTCCAGGCTGACGTAGAGATGTTACAACACAGTCTGGAACTCATTTAATGTTTCATTTTAGCCCATGATGGACCAATGTTGCACAAAACATTGGCTTTGCCTAGCAACGTCTACTTTGTGAACCCTGGTGCCAAGTTTAACTCAAGAAACACTTGACAACTCGTTCAAGAGTTAAGGATATCAAAGGTGAGATAAGAACGTAAGGCCAACCACACCTGGCATACCAGTGCTCTAAAACAAAAAGGACCCACTCCTTGTGAAAGCTCCCAACTAAAAATCGCAAACTTAAACATGTTATTCCTTAAACTGAGATGTATAAAAGAATAACATGGATACGAAACCTCATATATGGGCAGAGTGTCGGAGTTCCAGGCTTTGATGCGGGACTCGTTGACATCCACTACGGTCACGGTGATCTCCGGACACATATGGGCTATCACACTGCATGTTGGGCCTCCTACATATCCAGCACCAATGCAACAGATCCTTCTGATTTGAAACATCTGGAAATGTTTAGACGGGATAAACAAGCAAAAAGCGTTAGAAACAAGAAGGAAACTTTGCTGGAAGGTTTTCTTCTAAAAATATTGCCCAGTGCAGATCAACTCCATAGTAGTAGTAGTAGTAGTTACATTTTTCGGGACTTCAAATTGTGACAATAATAATAATGGCTCTTTTCTAAGTTGATTGATTAGTTTACTTTTTTGTCCAACTCATTTTGGGGGGTGGGGTTAGGTTGGGGGTTGGGCTGTGCTATAACTCTTACTTGAAAGAAACCTAAACCAGATAATGTTTGATAACTTGCCTAAAATATCAAGTAATCAATTCTCCAAAAACCTTTTCTGTTGACTCAGATTACATCAAACATGGGTTAGGGTTAGGGTTAGTAACTATTTTAACTCCGTGGGCTGCATCACACAACTTGCACTGATTTCCTTTAAATGAAACGACTAACTGATTAATCAAAACACAGATTTCCATAATGAATGAATGATTCCATCTATCCATCTACTGCTCACTTATGAAGAGTCACTTTCATGCTGTGCCCCGTTTCACCGCTGGCTTGGGATCCTTACGTTTTTCAGAGTTGCATGTACAAGACTGTTAAAATATGGCATATTCAACAATAGAAGTATCCATTCGTCCCAAGATTGTGCTACATTCATCTGTCCATATGCACCCAGTCGGCTGTTTATTAGGCACACCCTTTTTTTTTCTTTTTTTTTTTTTACATACACGCAATGCAATTTATCTGCTATTTATGAAAACCCAATAGTTGTATATGTAAAACGTTTTAACAGCTGTGACTTCGTTTTTTTTAGCAGCATCCAATAGCACTACACTGCATTGGGTGTAGCATTTAAACGTACAAACTAAAGGGGCTCACTTCTTTATATACAACGTTTCATGGAGAGCGGAGTGAAACCAGGACAAGTGAAGCTGTGTGGTCAAAGTTAAGGGCTCGGATTGTGTAAAACCGTTTTTGACCTCCGCCCTGACGGCAGCTACCAGTCGCACCGTTTCAGCCCAGTGGGAGATAAAGGAACCTTTCTCTTCACATCACGACCAGCACGGATGAAAAATACCCTTTAATCCCACATACCTCTCAGCTACTGAATCACAGCTGTGCTACAGTGCGAGCGTCCCCGCACGCAGACCAACAGTACAAACGAACAAGAAACCCACTTTACCGTACAACACGGAGACAACGGGGGAAGAAAAAACGAATGAATGGCGTATTTGTGTGTGTGCGTGAGTAAAACCAGAAGACAGCTTTGGCTAGCTACCGTTAGGTAATGTTACTTTACCTCTGCCAACTCGACAGCAGTCTGTAGCTTCGGCAAATGCGCAGATTAAAATCGCCGCTTGTGCTTCGTCGACGCAAACCGAGTCTCGCTGAGGTCGTTCTAATCTGTAAAGGTCTGGAGACGGAGAAGAACCGGAGACGGACGGACAAGCAGCTCCTTTGAGAACTTTTATTTTGTGCAAGAACCACCTTTACCTACACTGAGGCATCTCTGAAAGAGGCTGTCCCTGTCCGGGGCTCACTGTGTTTCCGGTGTGCTGCGTTCAAAGTAAAAGCACCGGTCGCCTTCAAAATACATGCGTTACTCCCGATCGATCTAAAGTAGGTCCGCAATAAGTCCTCCCATGGTGATGGATCTATAAGATGCATCAATTGTTTTGGTGACGTGTCTTAGCTCAACGGAAAATCTATAAGATGCAGTTTGCATGACACGGAGCTCTTTCTGGCATTTAGTCTACCCCCATTCAAAACAGAGTGGAAAAAATAACAGAAAGACATGTGGGAAAATATCACTACTATTTAAAAGTATCTGCTTAATCACCAGAAATGTCTACAATTGTAATCAAACATGCTGAACCTGATATTTCAGTGCCATGAGCAAAACACAAAAAACTCCTTGCCACGGGGCTTTTCGACATAAGATGAATACATGTGTCAGAGCACAGGGATCACCGGTAGCTTTCATCAACAGTTGTCTTTGCAACATTATACAGAATCTGTGTATGCTAGTTAGATCAGCCCAAACCGTGCAACAATCAAAAACTAACTAACAGAACATGCTTTACAAATGCCCTGTCATTCACTTGCAAACACGATGTGCAAATACAAAACGCCCCTCACTATATACATTGTGCTTCATATCTAATGGCCTAGATACGCAATAGCCCATACACGTACAAAACACAAATCTCAAGTGTATTTACTACAAGTACATTTTGTCAGAGGATTTCATTTTAACCCATTTCAACACTCGACACTGAACAAATGTCGCGTGACTCTGGGTCATCAAATTACCAATTATTCAGCACCACCAGACAAGGACAATCTCTTGGTGTCAGGAGCAACGATGGATGAAACGACATGCTTCATTTGAGGCTTCGGAGCTCAACAGACAACAACCTTTAAAATGAATAAAAAAATAAAGGTGTATGTGTGTGTGTCCACCTCACCTTAAGCACATCAGTGAATCCGCTGAGTTCGATGCTTTTCCCACCCAGGCACAGCGGGCTTTTGACCACCATCTGCTTTCCACCTCTCCCTCAAAGTCGATCAAATCCACGGTGCTCTTGGCACTTCGAAGAGCTGAACACTGCCCGGGAGCCCCGTTTGCCTTTACCCTCTCCATGACCTCCTGGTTGGAGATGCTTTTGCCTGGAAGCTTTACCTGTGGCAGAGCAACTTTGACATTTTGACAATGGGTTATGGGTACGGGTTGTACTCAGCTTTGAGTCGATTGGTGTTTTTTTGTGCGAAGTATAGCGTCCGCAGCCTATTTTTGTGAACGTGTTTGTTTACATGGGCACGCTAGCGGAGCTGCTAAGTTCAAGCGATGAACGTAAACAGAAGGCTATGCTGATGCTACACCGGAAGGAAAGCGTTTGGGCCTGTGTATGAACACACACACAGCGTCACCGGCAACGGGCACACCGTGAGCCACACACACAATACCCTCGGGGCACTTCACTTACACTAGCTCTCTCACGACGACCGGGTTGTGTGGTTTACGGCGGTCACGAGAGCATACTTTCCCGCGAGGATTTAAATGGCTACCGGAAACACGTCATACGGATGTGGTGTCGATTTTTTATTACGCACAAAAATGGGTGGGATGTTAATATGCTCAGAGCGCCATCTGCTGCTATGGTCTGGAGGCTGAATTACTCATGTTCTCATAGTCACGATACTGTGTTTGTACATGTAAAAAAAAAAAAATTGTACATGTACGACACTTTTTTTTTACTTGTGGGGTCTATTTCTATTTTTTTATACTTGTATGATTGTATGAATATGTATTTGTTTGCAACGGGGGTTTAGTAGTAGTAGTCCCAACGACATTGTGATTTCAAGTGAATGTGAGGGCATTTGTAAAACATGAACATGTTGTTCAGCATTTATGTTCATTACATTTAATTAGTCAAACAGCATTTGTTTGCTTTTTGGGAGCAGTTTATAATGAGGATCAGGCCATACAGCAACCCATATTCAAATTACTTAATAGCTCATCTAATTAAATAAAGACTTAAATACATAAAATACATTTGTATGTCTTTTGCACGTTTGTAAAAATGTAAACATTAACAAAACCTTAGCTTTTCTTCCATATTGTTGTCACCCTGTCAATCATGTTAACACATGTCTAAGTGTTCTGTAGCACCGTATCAAAAAACATATGTTTCATCAAAAAACATACAGAATATAAACTAAGTACACATAAATATAAACGCTAAAAGCTGCTGATCAATAAAACGCCTGACAAAAATATAACATTTAACAGCTAGTACAACATACAGAAGGAAACTAAACTGAAAATGCAGCAAAGTGTCATGTTACATTTCAAATGTTATTTTAGAAAAGATATAGTTTTATTAGGAGGGCTCCACGGTGGAGGTGGACTGTCTTGGAGAATCGATTTAATCTGTCTTTCTTCTCTCTGTCTCTTCTGTTCCAGATCTTTTCTTACCTGATGGCAAATGGAGAACCAGTTATGAGAAATAAAAACATGCCCTGTGCTCCGCCACCATGAGCTCCTCTTTGAGTAATGGCAGATAACTTTTGGGCGAATGTTAGTGATACCACATATCTGGGGACCATTATTAATTAAAATGCCATGTAATGCTACTTACCAGCCAGTATTCGTGCACATGTAAAGCCCTTATGTCTTTCTCCTCTTTCATGTATCGTTCCTCCTCTGCTTTATTTTTATTTTTTTCGCGCTCAATCATGGCTTTTTCATGGAGAACGTCTTTCTTCTTTTCACTCCTTCATTTCAGGAAAAAAAAGCCACAATAGTTACAGAAGAAGGTTATAATTTTGTTTTGGCTTCTTTGTCAAAAGATTTCAGTCCATTCTTGCTACTTTTGGCCTTTCTTTTTCAATACAACAGACAGAACACATGAAACTTTCGTATCAAAAGTGGTCAGTGCAAAAGTTCAATAAAGGGAGGGACTATTTCATCGCCACTTAAATAGGAGGAACACATTCATAACAAATGACAAAATCTAAGAATAAACTCACCAGTTGGAAAAAGCAGACGTCCTCCCCTTCTCTCTCTCTTTCTCCTTTTTTTGGATTTTCAGCTTAAGTTTGTTTTCCTCTTCTTTCTGTTTTCTGTACTTCTCTTTGAGTCGATGATCATGCTCTTGTTTCCATTTTTCAAACACCTGTAATAATATTTTAAAAAGTAGCATTCCCCCTTCACACAATGCACAGTAATGCACACAATATTAACTACATACCAGTTGAGAAGACTGTCTTTTCTCTTCTTTCTCTTCACTCGCTCGCTGCACCTTTCTCATCATATCTTGCTTTTCTTTGGCCTTTGCTTTGAGACTCTCAGCCTTCTTTTCCTTCCAAGCCTCATATGATGCGATAGCGTCTTCCTTTTTTGATTCTTCTTCCTATTTGTTTTAAGAAAGATTAATGTATATGCATATGTCTTCAATAAAAATGTGCTTCTTTTTATCTTTAGAGAAGGTCTATCTTGCGCTGTTATTAATGTCTATTGAAAAAAGACGACCTGTTTACCTTTTTTTTCTGTTCTTGGAGGAGTTCTTCTTTCTTCTTAATTTGCATGCTTTCTCTTAGCTTTTCCTTTTTCTTTTTAAGCCATTCCTGGTAAGATTGGAGAGAGACTTTGGTTGACCGACAGTTCAGTGTTAATAATGTGATGCCCTCTATAGACATAGTCAGTGTGTAAAAAACACACGCATTTGCCTTTTGCAGAAGTCCAAAACACTGTAAGTATGAAGACTTTTATATATCCCCTTATACAGTCTATTTTATACATTAGATATTACAGCGCTTCAACCAACTTCAGCTTTTCAGAATTAATTCATCTGTGACTGATACTTGAGAATAACATTACACATTCTGCTCGAGAAGAAGACACATACTTGTTATCACACTGACCTGGTAAATGGCAGCTCTGAGCGAATCTGCCGCTTGTGGCTGAGACTCTTGTAGTGATACTTTACGGTCCAGAACTTTGAGCGTTCCCAAATACTTGGATTCTACATTTCTGAAGCAGGCGCTCTGAGATCTCAGAGGGGTCTTTGAGAGAGAACTTGACGTCCTAATTTAAATAAAATTAAACGAATGTCAGCTAAGTTATTACCATTTTATACATGCGGATGCGTGAATCTATTGGTATAGCTTGTAGAGAATTACCCACATGGTTCCAAATGATTTTTCCTGGGTGTGAGAGAGTTGAGCAACAGAATGATGCAAATGATCTCCAAGCTCTTCCTGAAAGAAAACAATTAAGAATTTATGAAACAAAAAATAAGAAGAATAAAACAGAGTATATCTGATATGAGAATGTAGAGTGCACCAGGTTAAGTGTCTTACATTGATGATGAGGCTCAATGATCTCTCCTGGTCTTTGCTGTCATCAGAAGTTAAATCACCTGTCACAAGAAAGTATACGTAAAGAGGATGAATTCACATAATGTAAATAATAAGGTTCTTGGGTTGAACTTTGCCGCTATTACCTTTAGATTCAGAATCAACCGTGGACTTGGTAAGGAACCACGACTGCTCACTCTTATTCGAAGACGATTTGCTGAGGCAATGAGAAAGGGAAGGACCATCCTCATCTTTCGCCTGCAAAGACACAGCACAACGAACATGCTTCTGTAAGAGAAGCATTCCTTTTCCACTGGAACCAATCATTAAAAATAATCAAGCAATGAGACACACGTGTGGGCTCCAGCTCCGTGTGCCAGTGGAGGGAGGAATGGATGCAGACGAAGTCTGGGGCCTACTGAGATCCTGAGTTTCAGCTTCTCTCGGCGGCTTCTCTACAGCTTGAAAGCCAAATCCCAGAGTCCGTTGTCGTGGTTTGGGCTTGGGTGGCCCCCTTTCCGTAACACTACCTGAATAATCGCAAAATGAATATGAACGTATCACACTGATTGTAACGCCAATGGGTTGAAAACAAAATGCAAACACACCCGCTGAAGGCACATGCTGGAGGTCAGGCTCTATCGGAGTCTCTGAGCTTCTTGCCGGAACAGTGTTGCTCTCCTCAGGGTCTGGAGTTTCTGTCACACTTGTAGATGGTAATAGTAGAGTATCATCTGAGGTTTGGTGCAGTGGAGATTTACTCGACTCATCTCTCGCAACTTGGGGATCGACAGGCTGCACGATATTATATTCACAGTGCGTGTCATATTCACCGACATTTGCCGAGTGTTGAGAGGAAAATGAATCGCCGCTATTGCTGTGTCCAGCTGAGGGAGAGTCTGGCGGCTCGTTTTCACGAGACTCCGACACTTCATCCGAGGGAAAGCTGATTCTCTGGGTTTTCAAGAAGGAAACTCTCTTTGTTTTCCCATGTTTGTCTTCATCGTCTGAGAGCTCAAAATTGTGTATTTTGGCCTTAGACTTTCCCGCCTGAAATGCTTCAGTTTTCTTTTTTCTTGATTTGAGGAGTTCATTCAAAAAATCTGTGAAATATAGACATTTTATCAATGGCAACACAGATGTGGAGTTGTGACAATTAGCCAACCAATAGATGATCTGCAAAAATGGGGTTAAAAAGTCAAATCAAATAAAAGTTTTGATGGTAGATTTAGTCACTTTCTCATGAGCAAACATCGAGAATGAATGGTTGTAGCTTTTAAAATGTAAAACAGTTTTTCTGAGTGACACACTGCATGTAAACAAAAGCAGTGCAGCCGTGAGCTACATCCATAGACAGGTCCATATGGATTATTAGGAGGCTTTGCCATCTTACCTTCCTCATCCTCATCGAAGTCATCGGAGTAGGAGTAGTGGTCCGATTTTGTTTTGCTCGCCCTGGCGGAGACAGCCGCCTGAAGTTCATCCTGCAACGACATCATTTCGACACTTCAACATGCTTCAGAGGGCTGAGGGGTTACGTCGATCCCCTCACGTCCCTCCAAACCGCCTTCAAAAGTAATTGTTTACCTGGAAAGTTGTTCTTTTCGACGTTTTCGGGCTTTTCGTGTAAGCCAGAGTCCTGTTTGTCATCCCGAGTCTATCAACACGCTGCTCTGGTTGCCTTCACTGGCATTAGCGTTAGCATTAGCGTCTGCCCGTTATTTTCCATGTAACAAGTAAATAGCTACGGAGCTTCCTGCTGTGCTGATATAATAGCTACCTGTGGCTATCACCATTGGTCAACGACCAACTGCGGCGTGGATGTGCGGTGCATTTCACGACACAAAGCTACCTAAGCACAAATGATCCGAGGGCATGGGGTAACCGAGTTGTTGTCGGTAACCTAGGGAAACCTGTTTCCGCAATGCGCATGCGCAGTGAATAACAAACAGATGTGACGTTGATACTCTTGGTACTTTTAAGCTACATTTGTGGCTCATTCGCTAACAAGCCATCATTTATAAAAATGTTTATTACTAACATCCATTTGCTTTAGTAACAGATTATAAGCTACACGGCTGGTGTACACTGTGCACTCTGAAAATTAGTCGTTTTGCATTTGTTACGTGAAAGCGCATTTTGACTCAAATACTTGTGCATGTGATAAATCGAAGCAACATGTAGACACACCTGCTTTAATTGACATTCAACAAAAACGCATCCAGAAAATAAGACAGATTTTTATTTTATTTTTTGTTTTGTTTTAGGAAAAGTGCATAGTTGAAGCCCTTTTACTTTAAACGACAAACAGTGTAAATCAAGGTCTCCTGTACTGGATAATTCAAATGTAACTCTAAAAACCATCTTGTGTGCCCCCCCCCTATTTTTCTCAACAAAAAACAGGTAGGACAGAAATAAATATTTCTATGATATGGGTATACCAGATCTTTACATAATGCAGATAGTAATTCAAATCATGAAACAAGATTTCATCAAAAACAGGTCCATACCCCACCACATATACATACGGTACACGTTGAGGAGCGCAACACCTCTCACCGCTGTAGTATGTTTATTAAGAGGTTGGCATTTTCACTATATTTATGCCAAGGTTACATGGGGGACCAATGAAATTTGGAGTGGATACGATTAAATGCGGTGAATAGATGATTTTTTTAAGGGTTGTTTTGTATGGTTTTAGAGGTATGTGCTCTCCGAGCACTTATTCATTCAACCTTGAATCTAAGTGAATAAACATTTTATGAAGTCATTTAGATGTCAAATCAATCGCTTTGTGAAGCACAGGTTTGGAATAACTGAATGAATGCGTATAAGAAAATAACCCTGGAACATAAATTGTTCAAATATTTAGGAAACATTACAAAAAACAATGCTGATAAGTGTCCTTGCCCCCCCCCCCACCACCACCACCACAAAAGTGAAAAGAGATAATTCAGCACTGAGACCAGAACCATGAAATTATATTGACGTTGTAAAATGAACTGTTTCGTTAGAGTATAAACTATGGACTGATCCCAGTAATCACAAACAGCTGCGATTCTCAGTAAGAAAAGAAGACTAGGCCCTAGTCCACGCAAGGCCAACGGTTAAAGACAGCATCATTTTTATAACATACCTTCAAAATTCATTCAAAAGATATCACAACAAAGGTGCTAATAGGATAAGATTCTTGATTACTTGCACTACTGTATCCATATACCACAATTCTTTATTCAATTAGCAACACAATAATAACAGTACATCTTCTCAGGATGAAACAATATTTTGCTCTTATAATGATCAGACCTAATAAACCCTGTTTGCCTGCAATTCATTTCATTATGTGAAAGACAAACACTGTTCTGTTTTGTCTTTTTATATTTTATACAATAACCTGTGACTTATTGCAAATGTATCGCACACACTACTGTAGTATAACCAAATCATCAGATTCATAAAGTGGCTAGAATCTTTTTATGATTAAAGGCATGTATCAAATGGCGTGGAGTCAACGTGGTGGAGTCACGATGGGTTTCTGGTATTGAAGAACACAGTGAATCATCAGCTTCATTAGCCGTTATAAATCCTTAGCCCTACCGATGTTAAATCTGCCCATTCTCTGAACCCTTCGGTGAGTATATAAATCATATGATAACTGGCACGGTGTACATACTTTTAAGTGGAAATAGAGAAATGTTTCCGAGAGCCCAACGAACCTGTGAACCTTCATGACATGACTCAGCAAAAGCCAGAAGTACAATGTAACTGCCCGACAACATTTAACCACTACCCCACGATTATCTTCCTACCCATGGAAAATTCCCTCACCTTGATCAAGCAACTTAGTTTCTGAAGGTCATTCCGCACCAGCTCAAATATGTCACACCTCCTGACTTAAGATTTGGTGAAGTACCAGGCAGAACCCAACTGATGCAGGAATGCTAAAACATTTTTTATTTAAATTCTTCGATATATTATTCTTTTCCAGCAATACAACCAATTTCCATTATTTTATTTATATTCATTGATGTGATGGGTTTTTTGTGGTTGTGATATCAAGTGTTTTCAAAACTCTCTGGCATTGTGTCTGAACCGGCCTCATCAACCCAGTATCAGTTGGGCTCTAAATATAACCACCGATACTGTGGTATCGAAAAGGAGGGGGGAAGGAGGTGGGGGGGAAAAAAAAAAAA
>JAFBJU010000236.1:254155-339070 GCA_016785305.1 Colistium nudipinnis | reverse complement strand
AAAAAAAAAAAAAAAAACCCATGGCAAATTCCCTCACCTTGATCAAGCAACTTAGTTTCTGAAGGTCATTCCGCACCAGCTCAAATATGTCACACCTCCTGACTTAAGATTTGGTGAAGTACCAGGCAGAACCCAACTGATGCAGGAATGCTAAAACATTTTTTATTTAAATTCTTCGATATATTATTCTTTTCCAGCAATACAACCAATTTCCATTATTTTATTTATATTCATTGATGTGATGGGTTTTTGTGGTTGTGATATCAAGTGTTTTCAAAACTCTCTGGCATTGTGTCTGAACCGGCCTCATCAACCCAGTATCAGTTGGGCTCTAAATATACCCACCGATACTGTGGTATCGAAAAGGAGGGGGGAAGGAGGTGGGGAAAAAAAAAAAAAAAGCACAAGATATTTGTGTGAAGGTGGACAGGGACTGGGTCACAGTTGGAAGCTAACTGTGCGGCTCCAGTCTGAGCGGGTGGTGGAGTGCCGGAAGTCTGGCTCCACTGCTAGTCAACAGGAGGTGCTGGGGGCCCTCTACCGTCTCTCTGCAACACAGGTCAAGCGGATATTAAAATAAAGACATTCGCGCAGCCCTGATGGTACCAATCAAAAACCTCCTCTGAGGTATTCATGGGTGAACTGTTTTTGCAGGCACGTTACAAAGTAGGATTTTATATCTAGTTGAGGTGTGCACTTAACATGCAGGATCTACATCCCCATTGAA
Source organism: Colistium nudipinnis (assembly GCA_016785305.1). NCBI lineage: Eukaryota > Metazoa > Chordata > Actinopteri > Pleuronectiformes > Rhombosoleidae > Colistium > Colistium nudipinnis. The sequence continues at coordinate 338,343 of JAFBJU010000236.1, read as the reverse complement.
AATCCGCTTCTCGTCAACATCCAGGAATAAACAAGTCGTTTCTGACACCTAGTTTTGCTCGTCTGAAATCACGAGTTCAAAAATGTTAATATACAGGGGACCACAAAAAAGATATTAGCAATTTGCTAAGGGCTGCAACAGCACATACTCCCTTGTCTTTATACAGGGATCGACACACTTAAAGAGTCTAATGAAGCGTCGCGTCAATGTTGATCAAAGATCCCTGATCATATATTTTCTCTTCCGGCCCGAGTGCGTCGCGTCTAGAACCAATAATTGTGGCTTCTTTTTTAACAACATGTTCACATTGCAGTTGCCACAACTTTTACCTTTCCATTACGGGCTTTTTCACACAAGCTTTTTAAGAATTCATATACCAGGATAACTACAAGTAAACACTGAATAATTATGGATTTAGTATATGAATGCCACAGATTTTCTTACTTTTGCAACTAAAGTTAAAACACTAAACTCCGAATCTGTAAATATTACAATTATTAGCTTATTTTTACACCAGGAGAAAAGCAAGTGGATTTCTTGTAGTGCCAAGGCGAGCCATAGCGAGATGGCACTGTTTGGAATATAAAAAGAGTATGATGTGAATACTGACATTGTGGGGTCCAGTGGGTTTGCTTGTGGAAGAGGGACCCCTGAGACTTGATGGGCGCAGCAGGAACAGAACCAAAGCCACGACCGCCCACCCCATCAGGACCATGGGGAGAGTCAGATCACCTCCTCCTCCGACTGGTCCGCCGGGAGCTGGCACTGAACATTAACACATCGTTGAATGCCACACACCTAATCTGCATTATTTCTCATTTGAGAACAGGCTCGAGTCCCAGCCTTGCACACCGCAACATAGATACAGTCTTGTCACGAAATTACTTAAAAAGAAAGAAAAAAAAATGGGATCATACATACATTCCTGAGGACAATCTGTGTCTGTGCAGTAGGACTGAGATTGCCTCAGCTGAAAGAGAAATTACAGTTGGAATAAAGCAGATGAGAAGAGAAGAGCAGGAGAAACAATATTAACTTTTACATACTACGTCTTTAATGAATGTGATGTTTACTCCCTCCCTCACTCACTGCCCTCGTCTGGTGAGGGAGGAAACACAGGTGGCAAGCCTATGAACACACAGCTAATAAAACAATAGGAGTTGTCATTGCGTCAGACAGGCAACGCGTCCCATTCCGGGCCTACCATTACCGGCAGCACCTTTTCACATGTTGTTGGTCTAACACAGCTGTAAAATGTCGGCCCCCTTCCTACAGTATAAATTGTGCTGGCTTTAGCAAATCCTTTAGTTGTTTGGACATCACCCTTGCTGGCAATCAAGTTGGAAAATAAAGGGGCTTTTAGCTCTGAGCCAACTGCGGCTTGCCCTGTTACACGTGTCCACAAAGAGTCAACGAGGTCCCCTGGAAACACAGCATAACTACACGCCGATATCTTGCATACACTGCGGGATTTTTTTTTTGCCAAACTCATTGCTTTACGACGCTCATTTTCTAAAGGCGAACATCTCGAACAACAACGCAAACCTGACAACACACACAGGGACAAAGCTCTTTTTGTGGCAGAAGTGATCGGCTCTCAAGATAAACAATGAGCAGGAACCAGGATATGCCGTGTCAGTGTCCCCTCAGGCCTTACGCCGCCTTCTCCCCCTGCTTCGCGAGATAATTTAACTGCTAGTTGCAATCGCTGTGCTTCTGGTTCAGGCTCAACTTTTTTCTCCTCCATGTTACATACTTGGGATACCTTCACCTGTCCCTGCACCACCAACTTCGCATCACCTGGGTGCTTCACTTTAAAATGGCAGTAAAAAGCCAGGTTAGTTCTATTACTTACCAAGTTGATAAGGCGCCTCATAGCATACTCCTGGGTGCAGATGCACTCGCAAGGGTCAAAGCCTCCCTCTGCCATTTCTTACCGGACAGCGTCCACCTTGGAAGAAAGGTAAAAGTGCCGCGTTTAACTCGGAGGAACGTGCGAAACCTAATGCTGCCCATTGTGGGTGCTGCGCTCTATTGCCGTTTCACAAGGACACGCAGATTACGGGGAGGAGACCGCTCAGTTGGGACAGACAGCAGAATCTGTAGCTTTAGTATTGTGTCTTTCTGCACTTTTAATCTAGGTTTCTGTTGACAATAATGAAAGTCACAATTTCCCCTGTATTTATGTTTTACTTAAGCGGAACCATATGCCGCCAGTTAACAAGATATGTTGAATGTTTTTTTTCCCCCTCTGCAACGCAGGTGCGCAGTGATTATGCCAAAATGTTCACGAAAACCAAGGTATTCAAGTCAAAACAACTGAGACATGTTGTCCAAATCGGCCTTTATGAACAACACCCTGGGTCTATTGATTGATTTAGAGTAGACCTTCCGCAAATATAACACCAATTAGGAATCCCATTGCAGACTGCTGCCCCTTTCAACTCATATGGGATGGAGGTGGGAAAAATGCTCATGTCTGCCAGCGTTCATGTCATGAAGTCAATTTGTAGGAGGAAAAGGGAATGAAGTATGTTCAGAGTACACTTTCCTTTTGATGAAAATGTTTAAATGTGTTTTTGTTTAGTTTTTTGCTATACATCTCTACTGTTGGTTCTTTCTGCTCGTCCAGAGGCGCCACAACGGGGCAGGCAAACTAGGCAATTGCCTAGGGCCCCCCAAAGACGGCTGTTTACATTGGTCATCAGTAACGACATCCTGAAAGTCCCTTAAATGACTTGCCATGAGGAGGCACTGCGATGACACGTCCAAGAAGCCCCTTATAGGGAGCCCCATGGTACTTGCGCGCTGTCAAAAGCTTATTTTATTTTTATTGGTTTAAATTTGTTTTGCCTGGGGCCCCCAGAGTGTCTTGAAACGTCCCTGTGTTCCATCTCAAACGTCTAAACGTGCAATAAAAAAAACCGACATGCATAAATTCACTACAAGCACATTCAGACTCGATAACACTTTTATTAAATCAATGTGTAATCATTTCCATGGGTGACCGCCTGAATATTTGCGAAGTGACGGACAAACAAGAGAGTCAATTTGAACCTGCAGCAGGCAGAGATCCAGACAGTGGCAGCTAACGCTGCTTCTTCGGAACCTGCACAGGAGTTTAAACATCCACTGTCTTTGTTCCGGGAATGATGTAACCCACCTCAGGCGGGCTGAGCTAAGCCAGTATAACGAGAGAAAACCCACAGGCGGTGGATGTTTAGCTACCATATGATAGGGGACAGATATGGCAGCGAGCGGCATCGTCACGCAAATCACTGACCTGAGCCTGGAGGATGCGGAAAAGAGCAAGGGGTCGGGGAGACGTGGCAGCAGCTGCGGGACTGTTATTGTCCTCCGACACCGTCAGTCCGCAGTAGACATTTCAGCCCCAGCGCCTGTGTTTTGTTTAACACACGTGAACCAGCAGTGATTCTTCACCACGGACATCCGGGAACTTCCTGCGTGGGGGGGCGGTCTCCGTGTTTCTTATTGGGCAAAACGTTTGACGAGCGGACTTTTAAACCAATTACAGCTAGGCACGAGTTTAACATCTGCCTAGTAAACAAACTGTTTTCTGACGTCATACAGAGGCACATCTGTACAGCGGCTGGAGTATGCGATGGTTAATACATGCTTCACTGGCCACGTAAATGAAAAGTGACTTACATGATATCATGTAGGAGCCTGATTTAGTTTCTGGTGATGCAAAGAACATTAGCTTATTTTATTTATAGTCCCAAATATCACCACAAACAAACACGGATCCTGCCTAGGGGAAGAAGACGTTTATTTTATCGACCGGCATGGTTTGATGTGTTCTTTGCACCAACACAGAGAATTCCTTGTAATGTTATTACTTGGCAATAAAGGCAATTCTGATTCTAATGTATACAGTTTCATTTATAATTAATTACCATGTTAATAATAAATAATTTTCTCATAATTATAAATCAGTTATAGGCTATTAATTAAAAACTATTCTATGCAGAAAAGAGTAAGGGTTTCCATTGAACAACCCCCAAAATAATTCTTAATAATGATCCAACCAATGATGCACGATTAAAGCTTGATTACAGCTTATAAAGAATTTTAAACATTCTGCCTCATCACAGAGTGGTATCTTTCTCCTGCCTTTATTTACTTTTATGTTGCCAACGAATTCCCATTGATGAATGAAGAAATAGTTCTGAATTAAAACGGGGACGGGGATGAAACAAGACAAATGTATTGAGCACATGATGAGAAATATCCTGAAGGCCAGTTTGTAAAAGAAAAACAAGGAAGGAGAAAAAAAAAAGAGCACGAGTCCGTGTTTTGAGCTCATTAATGAAAAGTTCCAGTTTGTGCTCCATTCGGCCGCACAGTGTGTGCATGTTCTGGACTGAGTGAGCGACGCTGTCCGCGAGCAGTCAGGCAGGCACTGGGGATCTGCCTCTGAGGAGAAGCGACGCGTTGGACGGTGAAAAGGTGGAAGGAGACCTCCGCGACCGAGGGGAGCGCCGATCACACTAACCCGCGATCAGACTCACAACACAGGGAGAGAGGCCCCGGGTCCATCGCTTCCAGGCAGCAGCGGCGCAGCGGACACACAGCCATGGCTAACATCGCGGTCCAGAGGATCAAGCGAGAGTTTAAAGAAGTTCTCAAAAGCGAGGAGGTTTGTTTGGACTCGAGTGCCCCTCGGTCTCCTTATCTGCTGTTGTTGTGGTTGTTTCAACTCCACGAAAACGTGAAGCGAGAGCCGACGATAGTTGCCTTTGCTAACGTCGGCTCCCGGTAACAAGCTCGGGCCTCCGCATGAGGAACTTCGGCTTTAGTGTTAGCTCAATGTGGGTGTGTGGCCGACGCTCCTCCTGTCATGTCAGGTGGGTGGGCTCAGGAAACACCGGGGATCCAGTCCGACAGGCCTCTCCTGTTTCTTACAAAAAGAACACAACGTTTATCATTATTATTAGTATTATGAACCTCCATTAAACAAAGCTACCCTGCACTGCACTACGGCATACGCCTCCTCTCGCTGTGACAACGTACATTTATTCACTGTCAACTCGGTTTAGCAGCTTTTAGCATGCTAACGTTCATTCTGACATATCATCCACATCCTTGTTCTGCTGTACTACAACCGTCACCGTCGCACACTTGTTGTCTACTGTTGTTGTTGTCAGCGTGGAGGAACTGTAGGCTTCTATCGATCTGACATGTACGCATATTGTGTTGTTGTTGGAGTTAACTTTTACCAGCGTGGCTACACTTGTAAGCTAACTGCGTTGCTGACATAAACACCCCAACGCTTTTCTTTTAAACCCCTTTTGACACACAGATGTTTTTGTTTATTGTTTATTGTTTAAGTGCCGTTTGTGAGTCTTCCGCGGCCAGCGTGTCTGTAACTTCACGTACACTTGACATGATGGACACAGTCATGTCAGGACACAGGCGGAGACCTGTGTTGTGTCTCACCGTGTCCCCTCTCTCATTTGCCCCAACGTGTAGACGAGTAAAAACCAGATTAAAGTAGACTTGGTGGACGAGAACTTCACGGAGCTGAGGGGGGAAATAGCTGGTCCTCCGGACACACCGTACGAAGGTACCGTCGCACAACTGCACAATGACACGCGTTTCATGTCGAGGCTTGGAGGCCACGGTTGCTCAGGCTGAAACATTTAGTTTCTCTTTCTTTTAACCAGGTGGCAGATTTCAACTTGAAATCAAAATCCCAGAGACCTATCCCTTCAACCCACCAAAGGTACGTGACTCGGGGGGGGGGGGCTCCACCCGGCCCTGTGCTAAACCATTAGTGGAGTAAAAATGTCATAAATGTTACGGTAATAATTTAAGCACTGATCGCCTGCATGCTAAGATGTGTGCATGACACACTGCAGACTGTCTTTTTGGGGGGGATCGCTAGTAATTAAATAGAGAGCAAATTGAGCCGAATACTGTATATATAGGCAAACTTTATGATCAACTACCGAGGTAACTGGAAACACACAGTACAGATTGTTTCTATAGCAACTATCTACTTATTGACGTTTCATTTCTCAGGTCAATCAAATATGAAAGTAAATGTCCCAAGTTTAATTGAGACTCAATGTCGCCGTCTCACTGTTCATTATTAAAACAACCCTTCTCCTTGATCCGTCTTAGGTTCGTTTCATCAGCAAGATCTGGCACCCCAATATCAGTTCTGTGACGGGAGCCATATGTCTGGACATTTTAAAAGACCAGTGGTGAGTGCGTCGTGCTGGACCTCACATTGCCATCATAGCGCCCAATGTTCCAGTATTTAGTAAACAAGAAAAGAAATTAAAATCTGCTCCGACGTGTGATCTCCGTCTCTCAGGGCAGCTGCGATGACTCTGCGGACAGTGCTACTGTCTCTACAGGCTCTCCTGGCTGCGGCAGAACCAGACGACCCACAGGATGCAGTGGTAGCCAACCAGGTGAGACAGACATGTGTTAATAGACCTCGTACACATATTAAAAACGGAGCACTCCATGGAATGATCTTGTTAACAAAGTCTTATGCTCTCTCTCTCTCTCTCTGCATCCTCAGTTTAAGCAGAACCCAGAAATGTTCAAACAGACTGCGAGGCTGTGGTCCCACGTCTATGCCGGCGCGCCCGTCTCCAGTCCCGACTATACTCGCAAAATAGACAAACTCTGTGCCATGGGCTTCGATAAGGTCAGAACCACAATCATATTTACTCTCAACTCATCAGGCTTTCTATCAAAGACCTTGATGTTGGCAGCATATATTTTCACATACTTTGTGTTCATAAGAAAGCGCAGATTTCAAATTCTTTCCCTTTTTACCCACAAGCTACTACAAATGACATTTCAACACTTCGCCATTTTTTTTTTGTTTACATTACTTCTTTCCCCTTACATGCAGAATGCAGTAATAGCCGCCTTGTCTTCAAAATCCTGGGATGTTGAAACGGCAACGGAGCTGCTCCTCAGCAACTGATAGCCCCGCCAGGTGTGAGGATCCCAAACCAACTCCCTTCATCGCAACGTCGGCTCCTCCCCGGCACATTCCACCATTGCCTTTTTTGTTGCGTAGACAACTCCCCGTTCCCCGCAGCAGTCTGAGCCTTTTCCTAGAACTAGTTTGTCAGCTACAAACTCAACACCGGTAGCAACACAATCGCCAATATGCACACACGCACACACACACACCCACACCCACATACTGCACTGTTGCCCGTCTGATCCCACCTGCTCATTAATGCCCAATCTCATAAAATTAACTGTCAGAGCCCTTAAAATGTGTCATCCTGTCTTCCATGCCCTTAAATTACAATGGCTCTGAATCTCCCCCCCCCCCCAACTGCCTGTTTCCTAATATTGCAAAGCATCAAAGTAACTCCCACTGCCTGTTGGATTTTCCAGGGTAAACTTATTTTTTTTAAGGAAAGCCGGTAAACTGCTCTCACAGCACATCAACACTCGATTTATTTGCCTAAAGGTAGCTGGATAAAAGTTTACTTGACTAATGTTATTTTTTTCCCCCTGAGATGATGCTAAAATCATGTGCAGAGGTTTTGGTATTCAAATGTTTTTTTCTTTCCGGTTGTAGAAATAGAAAATATTCACAACGACATCTGCGCACCGGCACAGATGAAAAAGAAGTTATCTGTAAATAGATGCGTGTACATTTGAAAATACAATGGGGATATACTTTTTTTTCTTACATGGCATTGTAAAAAAAATATTTTAAATATAAACTATGCCTAGTTTACAGTTATATGAAATAGATAGCTTTTGTGATCCATGAGAAATCCCTATGAATGATTTTTTCTTCTTTAAGTTCGTTTAGAGGTGGCACAGCCAAGATCCTGGCCCCGAAACAGCCAGCTCAGGCCGATAAAGGTCTTTATATGTCAAACTTTCTGCTATACAACAAATCCAATCTGTGTTTTTTTTTTAAATTGTCCATCTAAGATACATTTGGACGTTATGCTCCACAAACCACTCAAGCACACAGTTTGGTGGCGTGTAATCCGTAGGGACCCAAAATCTTTTCTGTAGATTTTTTTTCTTTTTTTATAAATCAACAAAACATTGGGGTCTCCGCTGCTCTGATCGAATTAATCTTACACATTTTAAGAAGACATTTGTGCGAGTGAATGTCACTGAGGTTTTGAGTTTGCATTGCTGTGTTTTTGTTGTGGGTTCCCCTATTACAGAGCAGTCCATTAGGTGTGGATTCATTATTTGCTCAGACCCGTGGAGGAGCTTTATCGCTAATCACTGCAGTAGTGCAGGGGTACTCAATCAAAACGTTCACAGGCAATATAGGCAACGTCCTATATTCCCACACATGCTTTACTACACAGCCAAAAAAAAATGCTCAGCAGGGTGGTCTTCTGTCTTCTGAGTCGTGAGAGAGGCTGCGACTCCTCTGATCGTCTGTCAAGCAGAGAGCAGGCCCGCACAGTGTTTTCACACATTTAGGATTTGCGGTACAGGGACTGCGAAATAAGGCTTGGTACATGGCCTGTCTTAGGGTTAAAAAGAAAAGGAAAAACAACACTTCCTCTTGCTTGCCCTCCAGCTCAGTTCCCTACCAACACCGTGCGACACAATGTAATCGTGCAATCAATGAAACAGTTTCCAGCCAGAACCAAAAGAAGATTCAACATTCATAGTTGGGGGGGTTTCAAACACACCCTATCTCCTTCACTTGTAAATAGTCAGGTCCTTAATGAAGAGCCGTCTCATTATTACAAGAATGCACCACAGACGGCTGGATCTATATTTTGTAAGAAAAAGAAAGGACAAAAAAGGGGCCCCCGGGTACTGTGTTCTCACTATGTACAATGTTGCACGATGACGGCATAAAAAGGGGCTGTTGCATCTCAGTTTCTCCATTTGGATTGAGACTTATTTTCTTTCCTTTTTGTTTCCTTGGAAGGAAGCATCTGCAGTATAAAAAAAAGCATGGTTATTTATTGTGACAGTGTCATGTTTCTTTGATTAAAAAAAAAAAAAAAAAGTGGAAAAACAAGTTTACTTGTCGTGTCTCTTGCTCGCAGCCAAGCCAAATCGCTGCGCTTAAAAACATAATCAAGACGAGTGCACTACACAGCCACATCTAAAAGCATTTATTTTCTGGAAAAATTTAAATATGATCATGAGAATAGGCATACTTTTAACTACATAAAAAATAAGTTGTCCTCAACACAGCCCGCATGGTTCCCACTCATTCAAGTGACAACTGACAGAATTACAAAAAAAAAAGTTTAGTTGTAAAAGGTGAACAAAAACCTGAACACACATATCTATAGTAATATATCATTTATGCATTCAAAAGACTTAAGCAGTAAAAAAAAGAAAAAAATTAAATTCATAGCCCCTCATGATTTCAGAGCCCCTGACCAGTCTATGGAACAAGGAGGCAAACAGAGCTTATATTCCGAAATATATATGGAAATTAATCAAAAGGCCTTAAAAAGAGATTCTACCTGGCCTCGTTTTGCTATAACCAAGCTAAAGCACCTAAAGATACCAAAGTTAGAAACCTAAACATACCAAAGTTATAAAATTTTGGTGCCATTACTGCTGTTAAATGCATTGATGTTCCCATATTTGAGCCACATGAGGCCATTTTAACTGTCTTTAGTATTCAAAAAGGTAAACTGGAAAGTTGCACACAGCTATATACAAGATTCAACTTTGTTAAGTAAAACGGTTGAGCTCAAAATAAAATTATGGTGCAACAGAGGACACGATGAGGAAGAGGTCAGAAGACGTAGAGTAGGATTTTTCCCAGGGAATTTAATAAGCAACAATCATATTCAGATTAAAACGTTTGTAAAATGTTCATCCTGTTTTTTTTTGTAGTTTTTTTTCTTAAAAACGGCTCCACAAAAGAAGCAAAGAGCAACAAACACAAAGGAAGAAAACGTAGAGTAGGATTTTTCCCAGGGAATTTAATAAGCAACAATCATATTCAGATTAAAACGTTTGTAAAATGTTCATCCTGTTTTTTTTTGTAGTTTTTTTTCTTAAAAACGGCTCCACAAAAGAAGCAAAGAGCAACAAACATAAAGGAAGAAAAAAAAAAAAAAAAAAAAATCATGTTTTTTTTTTGAGTAACACCTACATACAGTGAGCTTTAATCAAGACTATAAGGTATTTAAAACCTTCTAGGATGTCAGTGGCGAGTGTGTGTATGTGTGTGGGGCGTGTGTGTGTGTGTGTGTGTGTGTGTGTATGCGCGTCTTATGAAAGGTCCATAATGTGTCCAGGAAACAGGAAAGCTTTTAGAGTCAGAGGAGCATGTGCATTGGGTGGGGAAGGTTATGAAGGAGAGTGTGGCCCATACCCTACTGTCTTGATTTCACCCTGGCCGGTTTTCTCTTTACCTGAAAGACAAAATTTGAAGCTCATTTCAATCACCTCTCTGTTCTTGTCACAGTGATTTCCGAGCGCATGACATAACAGTATGCGGACCCAAAGGTGATTTGAACATATGCGGCTTGTTTACCTGTGTTCATATGTAAGGAAGCATTTCTTCAACATTAATATGTTACGTTTTCTTGTATTATTATTAATAATAACAAAAAAATGTGTTGTTTTTGGTAGCAGATCTGCATAGGCCAACTCTCATTGTTGTCCCTGACCAGAAGCCTGTATCTATCTTTTTGTGACGATATATTTATATAGATTCATGGTACCTGACCCGATACAAAGACAACAAAGGGGTTGTTTATTTATTATCATTCGCTACCTAGCAATTTGAAGACACTTTTATACGATATCATTTAGTTGTGATGACACCGCGTATGGAGACCACTCACTGCCACTCTGCATGCCTCCTCCTCTCCACTGTGGGGCTCTCCCTGCTTCTCAGAGGGTGCTGCCCTCTTTTTGGCCTCGGCCTTTCCCTGGCTACATGTAATGGACACGACTGCACAGCTGGTTAGTATGAGGGGGTGTCGCTGTCTGTCCCCCTCGGGGCTGGACTCCAGCTCTATCTCACCGTCCCCCACGCTGCCCAGGGGGAGGACGCCTGTCCCTACAGCTCTCCCTGTGTCGCCTTTTGGCCGCTTCTTACTCACTTTGCCACTTTCCCTGCTCACAAACGGCCACCTGCTGAGAGAAAAAGTTTGGCTGGTTCCTGTGTCACCACATGCTTGTGGAGTGTATAATTTCACGTGCGAATAAAACCAAGGTATGATTAAACCAAGCTACAATGATAAATGGCTATTTAAATGTTCCCTTAGCTCCTTTCAGCCCGCTCACCTCTGCAAGTCAATCTGTCTCTTTGTCACTTCATCGTTCTGCTGCTGTTTTGACATCTTGATGTTGACGGACTCCGCTGACGGGTTGGGATCCGCCGCCCTTTTCCTGCCTCTGCCAGCTCCGGTCGTCGGGGTCGCAGCTCCCTCTGCCACGGGCGTGGCAGCCGTTTTGGGTGGACGACCACGCCGTTTGACGGGCGACGCTTCCGTCCCGGCGTCGGGGGTCGTATTTTGACTGGGCTCCTCCTGAGGGACAGTGTCAAAAAGCTCAGTCACGAAAAACACACATTTACATGATGGTATGCGTAGATTCAGTCGGCGTCTGGCTGTCCTTCCCGAGCTCACCTTCTTCCCCTCGTCTTTCTTGATCATTGGGTTCTCGTTGTTTTCCTGTCGGCTCTCTGGGGACTCGATGGCAGCGTTGCTGTTGCCACAAGACAGATTGATCAAAAGGACAAAAAGATTGACATTGCTTTCTGATGACGCGTGCGATGATGTGACCGATGTGAGCTACCTGTTCTTGTTGGCGGTTGACGAGCTCAGTGGAGATGAGTTGGTGCTGGTGTTACTGCCAGTCTCGGAGGCTGTGGTGGTCTTGTTGAAGATCCGCCTCCCGGGTACCGTCAGGGGCTTGTTCACAGCTGCCAGCACCGGAGCTTGTTTGGGCTGCGCACACAATGGCACGGAGCCCTTGTAAATGTTCACTCGGACAGAAGCATTACACTCGTTTACTCAGATACAAATATTTTAAAATGGACATTTAAAATGTCCTTCTAAATGATATCATTCCTCCTCGAGCTCCACAGCATAATGAACTCTAATTGGTGCCAAAACGTCCATCTCTCCTCCATGTATGCTCATGTCTATTGTGGCTATCAAAGCAAAGTGTTGCATATTTACCTTCCCAGTGAGCAGCATTTGTCTCATCTCTGGCAACAAATACTCTTTATCATTTTTGAATTCCTGTTGAGATGAATTACATCAGATTATTTCAGAAGCATACATTGATATATCCCAAATTTCAACCAAAAAGCAGCCATGCAAAAATGTATCCGCAGAACACAATGTCGGCCTTATTGTATTCCAACTTTTGTTGACTCCCACTGGCCTATTTACAAACGAGATGACATTCACTAATGGCAGTAGCGGATGTTTATTTCTCTCTAAGCTGGCTTCATGCTGTGTTGGATATTTGTGGAAGGTGTGAAGGTGGTTCTGTGACCAATCATAACTACACTGTCATGTAACCAATAGAGATGTTAAAAAAACTTAAAACATGAAGCTACCTTCATAACTAAAACACCCTATTAGTAGTAAAGGCCAAAAGGTTTACGCAACTAATCCATAGTCACACAACAGTCAATACATTATCCACACATACAACAGCGTGTATTTGCTTGAGTTTTTGTATTGCCTTGTCTTGTATGATGAAGAACTTGGAAGGTAACACCGGGTCTTTTGGAGAATCCAGGTGACACGCAGTGCTCTTGTTGGCAATCACGAAGAGAGCGACATCACAGACAATGTACAGCTTCTGTAAGCGCAACAACACAAGAAACACAGGAGGAATTACTACAAACATGCTTTCTTTTAGAAATACTACCTCTCCATGAACAAAGAACTTCCATTCCCTACAAGAATTGTGTTTTATCGATTGTGGGCGCTTGTTCGCGGTACCTCATTGGCCTTTGCATCCTCAGGACACTGTGCGTCCTTGGTCTGTTTGATGTTCTCCACCATCTTCCTCAAAAAGGCATGACTATTGTTCTCATTCTTGGTCATCAGTACTTCCAGCATGAACCACAGGCATCTACAAGGCATAAGCAGACACAGTAAACATGCTGGATGAAACAGCTGTAATCGGTAGTTTTAGTGTTTGGACTTGAACATGTTCTCATAAAAATAGAACAAGTCAGGTACCTTCAGGGACAGGAAACCCGTATTGGAGAATGTGAAAACTCACTCTTTGATGTCTTTCAGCTGTTCGTATTCTTGTGGTTTTGTGAAGTCTGGGTCGTGGGCCAGCAGATGGATCATATAAGGGACAACGTACTCGGGAAGGAGGGAGACAAGTTTTTCTGATGAGAGAAACACAAAATCCCTTTAGGTCCACAATATTGTTATGCAGAGTGCTCATTCATGAAAAATATGGCCATAAAATGTTTTCTCTATTGTTGAAGGAAATGTGAACGCATACAGCCCCACATTGAATATTCTTAAGAAGCCCTTAATCAATCAAAGCAAAAAGAAATTAAGCCTTCACTTTCCACATTGTAATATCATAACAGAGTGTGACGTGAAAACTAAAAATGCGGTGCAAGTACTTGTGGTTGGAATGTCTTTGATGGAATGACAAAAACGTAGCTGTGTTGTAATGATAAAAGTGAACTCAAGACCACTGACCCTGAGCGAGCGGGTTTTGTTTGATGAACTCTCGGCGGACGGAGATGTTTTTGAGGAGGCACTGTCGGGCGTGGGCACGGCGCTCCTTCACCGGGTCCTTGGCACACAGGGCAAAGACAGCCAAGTACTCCAGGGGCAGCATCAGCTTGACAAGCGCCAGGTGCAACTTCTGAGCATAGATCTGACGAACCTGGTAGCACTCATCCTGTAAACAGGAAGGAAGAACATTTTGTGCTGAGCAATGGGATTGTTATTTTCGGGCAAAAAGAAATGGGATGTGAATTTGAGACCGACATTGATAACAAGGCCGCAGAGCTGAAACTGTTCCGGTGTGATGATGTCGTGGTAGCAGGGCTCCTGGGCCAACTTCATAATGGCTCCACCTGCGGCCAGCCTCAGGCGAGACATGTCTGATTTACTGTGAGGAGGAAGGGGAAAAGTATTATTATTATTATTATTATTATAATTTTTTAAAATAATTGTGATTTGATACGTGACCTTTTTTTTATGTGGCGCAGTTAGCTTTTAAATAACAATTTCAAAGTAAATGCAAACTTTTAAGAAATAGCAGTGAGATAACTCACGATCAAGACATTTGCCTAAAGTTGGGTATTTCTGAATTTCAAATCAATGCTCAAATCCTTTCAAATCCTGTATGGGACCATTAACCCCCGGTCCTACCTGATTTTCTTCTGCTCTGTGAGGTCTCCCTCGCTGACCAACATGGCTGACAGCAGGCGCAGGGTGGAGTTTGCCGACTTTGATTGGTTGTTCTTCATTCCTAGTAACCAACGTACCAGCAGCTTGATGGCCTGTACCTGTGGTAACAGGGAGGGGATAGATAATTAGAGAAAGTGGGACACCTTCATTTGTACTGTACAATCTAATTTCCTTTCATTTATTAATTTTCTTTTTTTTACAACTACCACCAAAGTTAGTACAACACTCGACCTTGGATATGTGTTGATGGGAGGAAAAAAAAAGAATAATCAGATTAAGGCTGAAGAGCAATAAATCCCAGTTGCCTCTTACCTTGGCTAGAACTTCAGGTGAGACTTCCTCGTCAGTGGTCCACAGCTTGCCATTCTTGTTTCCTACCGACTTTACAGACAAGGGCATATGACAGTCACATTTTACTGCCTCCATAACATTGCAGTAAACACACAAAACTGCACCACAAAGAGTGTAATTACACCTTAGGATATGTGTACATATCCTATTACAGTACATAATGTAGTCTACACATACTCTGTCATTCATGAGCAAGTCCTTCACAATGAAGTTAGCCACGATGGACTTCATTGGCGAGGCAAACTGATCCGGGGCCAGCATGGAGATGTGGCCCAATGACACGAGGGGAGTGATGAGCTGTTCTGGGACGTCTGCATTCAGACTACGCGACAGGGGCTGGAGGCGAGGTAAAACACATAGTGAGTTCCAAAAAGTAACTTCCATTAATGATAAACAGGACGGGAAAACCAGGAGACAAGAATGGGTGTACAGTGCGAGACGAACAAAAACATTTTAAAATCTTCCATCTGTGCCACAGCGTAGATACTTGAAGGCACCGTCTGGGCCCAGTTAGGATAGTGTTACCTACCTCAAAGATCTGTGCCAGCTGCACTTCCTTGTTGTTAAAGATGGCATGGATACAGTGGACCGCCTGCTTGGCCTGGTGAGGTGTGCCCCGCTTAGCTTTCTGATGCAGGACAGGAATCAGGGTCCTAATGCATAACAGATAATAAAAAAAATACTTCACACAAAGAAGAATATCAGTGTACACTTGGACTGGCGTGGGCCGAGCTTGCCTTCATATGTGCAATTCCCCCTAGCTAAACACGTGATGCAGCCCGACTCCGGCATTATACAAATAACCTTTTTATAGACATAACCTGATTAGACTGGGACCACACAGTATATAAAATATACAATATATAATCTGTATCATTTGCTCTTGTTCACTTTATATTAATGTCTCTTCTCGTGAATCCCTTACGATTTTATTTGTTGTAACTCTGTCTCGATCTTTTGCCCAGTGTTCCTGAAAATCTGGATGGCTGCCTCAGCCACTTTGTCGTCCTCCATCTTCAAACACTGGAGAAGCGATTCGTACGTCTCTGCCGAGTGGAATGCTAAGGGGTGGGTAAATGATAAGACCTAGAAAAGAAAAAATATATATCAAATATATATATTTCAATCAATTGACTTATCCAGAAATATATTATCCCGCCTAAAATGACACAGCAGCGTTCACTATGTTTACGTTTTTGCCTGTATAGACAAAGTTCACGAAAGTGAACTTGTACAGACTTGAACCCGCCTGTGCTTTGGCTGCGTCATGTACCTTGAGTAGCTCCAGGCCAGAGCGGATGGCTGTATCCGGGGTTACGCCCTCCTCATCATCATCTGCCGTGCCCTCAATGGACTTGTTAAGTAGCTTCACAAGAGCACTAAATCAATAGAAAGTACATTATTACCATCCTCTTACATATTACTAACAGTCATTTGGCAAAAGTTATTCCTTTGTCATGGTGTTTTTCCATGAATAAGAAAGGGTTAAATGTGCCCTGACTGAGACCTGTAGTTACACATCACCACCGCCAGGTGTCTCAGTGAATGAGAAAACCCTGTTCATGGTATTACACTGGGACACAGACACACACTGTACATGAAGCTCTTTGATATACAATAAGTCACTCATCTTTAACGACACATCTTAAATAACATTGTCATTTTTGCCTTACAATTTCATAAAAAATTCACTGCATTTTGCGGCATGTGCAAACAATGGTTTTCTGACCTGATCGCCTCAGAGTCGATGTGGACGGGAGCGATACGCTCCAGCAGGAACTTGACCATCTCCAGGAAGGGGTTAGTGGGCTGCTTGGGGAACGTCAACTTCCGAGTGATCTCCCTCTACACACAGAACAAACAGTTATACGGTTAGCCTCAAAATCAAACTTACGTCATCGGGTACAATTGTGTTTTTTTGTGGATGATGTGCTTGCAATGTTAACACTTTCGCGTAAAAGATCAGGAAGACTGGCTTTCCGTCTGTAAGCGACTCAAAAAGCGGTGAGAAATGAGCATTCAGGTGCCTCTCACCACACAAATCTCAGCCTGTTTGCAGGAGCAGGTCGGGCTGATGAGCATCTCCAGCTGGGCCCTGAGCTTCTCGTCCTCACCGAGAACCTGGTTGAACTTCTTCATGAAGTCCTGGGCCTTTCCTGCATCTGGCAGGTTCTCTGGAAACACCAAACAGAGTTAGGTTTAAGTTTTAGGAGATCACATGAGTGCATGAGTTAAACATTTGTTTATGCTGGAGTGTTTGCAACTTACTGGCAATACTCATCAGCTTCCCAAACATGGCTGTGTTATTGGCCTCAGACTACCATGGGAACGAGACATAAACAAGAGTCAGGTATGTTGAAACATTTGCATAAAAAAAAGGGAGGAGTATTAAAGGAGTATTTAATTGTGTGTGTGAACAAACGCACAACTGGCAGCTTGTGAAGGTCCAGCAGCTCTTTGACAAGGCTTCTGAGCATGTTCTGACACTTCCACATCTCATTCAGAGCCCTGAAAACAGAGACCAAATATACACAGAGGGATGAGAAACAAGTGAGCGGTGGATAAAAAACATGGGGAGCAATCAATATGCTGCCTGTGTGATATGAATTTGTTAACACCTTATTGTGATGTTTGTTGTCATGCCCTGTGAAGCAACTGGCCGACGGCCAGGCCAGTATTTGTGTGTACAGTACAAAATATTTGACGGCCCATACAGAGATGTGTTGATATTGCAGGTTTACTGACTTGACAGCGTTTGTGTCCAGGCAGGCATACAGGTAGTAGAGACACTTCATCTTCTCCTCTGTGTCGAGACTGTGAGGGACCATGTACTGGGCAAAGATCTTCTCTACTAACAACCTGTAAAAAGGAGGGGAGGGTTTCGAGTACAGGATGTGAAAACCAAGAAGATGAAAAGATATTCATTTCAATAATTAGCAACCACGGACTGCACGTTAATGGGTTGGAAAATGAAATAGGAAGGTCCTTACTTGTCGTCAATGCTGTTCTGATAGTATATGTGCAGCAGCTTGTCTTTGATCCAGCTGATCTTCTGGGCACACTCCTTCCCGGCCTCATGGTGCAGACAGTACTTCTTAAAAAGCTGAGCCAGGCCCATCATGGCCTCCTTACGCACACGCCACTGTAGGAGAGATCAGAGGGCAAAAAAAAAAAAAAAAGGGGGGGTTTTCAGTATTAAATTAAGATGAGGGAAGGAATCTGGTATTAATGCAAAATCCTGTATTATCAGAAAAAACACAAAACTATATGAGAATTTATATGTTAATATGGGTGAAATGTGACTTAGGATATCTTAAGTGAAATATATGCGATTATTGATGATCAATTAGTCATTAGTGAACTGTTATACTAGGCCTCAATATGGCATTTCATTGCAGTGCACATTTGTCTCACCCTCTTGTCCAAAGTCCTTTCTCGTACAAAGCCCAAAAGCTGATCATTGACCAAGTTGAGATCTTTCTTCCCAGCGTTGATGATGGTGACAATTACATCGTGACGGATGGCTTCCTCTGGGTCATGGGAACGCACTTTTAAGAACTCTGATTGGATAAGAAAGAGAGAGACCTGTAACAACAATATTTTCCAGGGAATGAAGTGAACAAAACAACCAAATTAAAGGGAAGAGGAAGAGTGAAGAAAACGGTGGTGATTAAGAATGAAAAAAAAACACATAAACATAAGTAAAAGCACACCTGTCAGATCTCTGGCCAGGTCTGGGTGATTCATGAGGCAGTGACTGGCAAACTTAACGCACTCTAGCCTTACTGGAACGTGGATGTCATTGAACCTTGAGGGGGAAAAAAAGTTTAAGAAAGTGATTCAACTAAAGGTCTAAAACAATTGTTTTATTAGGAAGAACACTCCATTTGCTTGCTCCCCAAGTGAATATGTATATTCCCTGCAATGTTGACCCAGTCGGCTGATTATGGGAGTTCCCAATATTTACCTAAAGTGATCCTCTTTTAGGCAATCACCTTTGGGCTGACAGAATATAAAAGCTTGTATTTGGTCAGCTGCTTTTCACACGATATTGAATTGATATCAGATTGCTGTGCAACTATTATTCTCTTACATTCACTTGAGAAATGTGTCCCATGAATTGGAAAATCATTTCCAGATGTCAAGGGGATCTACTGCGGAAATTCTTAATCTAGCTCCAAAAGCTTCCAAACCACTGGACACAATACTGATGGGGTCTTTACATAAAAAAAAGATCACGAATAACACAAATAGCACATTCGCTTCCTTTTCATTAAATCGTAACTTACCGTCCTAAGAAACACTGCCACAGCGGTCTGTTCTGTGAGGCCAGCTCCGAGTCTTTGGCCCCAAACAGCTTCGCTAACAACCGCACAACAGCTAGACGCTCCTCACCGTCATTGCTCTGCAAACACAATACACTTAAAATTATGTTACAGCAGATTATAGTTTATCTATTTTTACATCAATAACTGTCAGCCAGCTTCATCTTGGTCAAAAACAAAAGCGATAGCTTCATCGTGCTTTAGGGTTAAGGTGCAGAAAACATTATCTCAATCTACCTTTCTGTTCCTGAGTTAATGTGTTTAAGTGCCACACCTTTGCGGAACATTACGTTGTCAAAGTTGAGTTGACTTTCAAACATTTTGACATACATCATGAATCAATGTAATTATATCAAATATTGATTTCAAGAGGCAAAAAAACATGTCTTTTGAGGTCACAGTGACCCTGACCGTAGACTACCAAATTTTGATCATTTCAAGCCAAATCAATTCCCTTGAGGCATTCCTAAGACATTACATTCACAAAAATGGAACAAACAGCAAGACCGAAAAACAAAAACACGGTGTAAAGATTATCAATATTACCCAAGCAAATAACTTTTGCAATAAAAGAAATATACATATCATTACAACTGATATGATCAATGTTAACATTTTAGTCAATGCATCAACCAAATTGGATGCTTTGTGATCTGTGTGCGTGTGTGTGTGTGTGTGTGATGTTTACCTTAAGTTTAAACTCCAGCTGAGGCATGACAGAGGTAAGCAGCATGGGGTCGATGGAAAACAGTTCCTGGATGAGGTCAAAGACGTGCTCCGATAGGTCACTGACTGATGACTTGCCCATCACCAGAACCTGATTGAAGAACTAGGGAACAGTATATCAAAAAAGAGTGAGAAGAAAGAAAAGCATGTTTCTGTCTCACTGCGTGAGTTGAACAAAAACAGTGTAAAAACTTTGAGTGGATAACTGATGCATAAACATGGGCAGAGGACTTGGGGATGCTACTCACGTTTGCGATGCATGTCTCTATGGTCTGGACTGTCCTCTTCAGCAGAGTCTTGGCAAGGTCGTACGCTTGCTTGTTCAGATTCTGTTGCACAGAAAGGTGAACACTGATTATCTTGTTCAATTATGCATATTTTGTTAAATCACTCACAGAACAATCAAAATAAGTACACAGAATCTCCAGACCCATCTGCACAGCAGAGTGACATTGCCTGAGAACAGTCTGGCTGCACATATTATCATTCAGACATCATTGTTGTCATTTTACAAATTCGAGCTTCATAAGAAATCAGAAAGTTGCGTTTTCTTCTCCAAAAACAAAGACGCAAGGTTTAACCTTATAACCATATGGTTTCCATTAAGAAACAGAAACAGAATTCTCAATTTTTGGGGGATTTTCACACATATTACTCAAAACAATGCTGAATTACAGTTAATAAGTAATACATGTGAGTGTGGGAAAAAGTTATTTACCTTGTGTGCAGGGATGAGGTTAATGAGGATGGTATCCAGCAGCTCCTGTGTGACACCGTCTCCCTCCATGATGATAGAACTCATCAGATCCATCATGTGCATCTGAACCTTCTGGTTATGGCTGTTGCTGTGAAGACAGAGACATTTTACAACAGAAAGATAACAATAATCTTAAAACTAAAAAAATATAAATTGTAAATAAAGAGCGCTTGTTAATTTTACGATTTAAACGATAGATAATAATGCTGGGTGATTAATCAAAAAGGAGCATAGCCAACATTAGTACTCTCCAAATTAAGTTTGCTTAGCCTGAAGGCCTAAACAGGTTGTCTCATTTGCAGCAGTCTATAATACAATAATTTATTTATGAAATATTAGTCCAGGTTCATTCAGAAGCCACAAATGTTTCAGTCGCCATTAGATCCCCAGAAAACATGTTTGTTCAAAACATATATTATAGAACATTTTAGTTAATAAAAATACTTAATTATTTAATTGCATAATTATATTACATAAATAACATTGGTCTTACTTGATGACAGAGAAGAGCGTTTTGAACAGCTGGATGAAGATCTCATTGCAGTCCTCCAGTTCAAAACATATGTTGTAAGACTTCACCCACGCCAGGTTCTATTGAATGTGAAAATGATATTCCTTAATTGTACGTTCTGTCGTTTAATAGTTGTTGGATGGCGCAAATGACAACACACAAGGGCCATGTTTTTTTTTTTACCTCCAGCAGATAGAAGTATCTGTTGAACTGAGGGCTCTTGGTGTCCTCAAGTCCCTTGAGCTGTCTGGTGATGAACAGGAAGATGTCCTGTGGAGATTTTTTTGCCGATGTAAATACTGATGAAGGCTCCAAAAGAAAAAATAATACAATAGCCAAAAAGTTTTTTTTTGCATACATTCATGTTAAAAATCCTAAAATATGCAAACATCATTTCAAGTGGCGTAGTTCACGACACATCTGTGTAGCTTGGACTGCTTTTCAATTTTTTGTTATTTGTTAAGGTTAGTACTGAATCATTGGATGTAGAATTACATGAAGTTGCCAACTTCCTAACCTTGAGTTTGTCGTGGGAGGTGTAGGGGGCCTCCGGAGCGTAGATCCTGAAGATGTCAGCCAGGCAGCAGGCCACCAGTAGCCGCACATCTTTATTGGGGTTCCTGAGGAAGAACTCCGAGGCGAGATGGAGTGCCAGGTTGAGATACTGCTGTTTCTCCTCTTCAGAGTCTTGATCCATGTCCATGTAGGTCTTCACCACCATCTGTGCAACACAAAGTGAGGAGGGAGATGAGAAGCATATTGAGTGGGAACATTTCAAATAGATTAAAATAGAAATGTTGGGAAACCATACACAAAAAAAAACATGTTTTCCAGTTTCCTTGCTGTTTTGAATATTACAATTGTGGCAGGAGGCTTGGATATGCTCTCTTTATTTCTGGAATGAAATACTGACATTACAACAGCAACACTGAAAGAGGAAAACAAGCATTTTTTTTATTGCCAAAAACGAAGAAAAAAAAGGCTCTTCTGGTGCTGACTGGTGTGAATTGGAACAGCTAGATTATTTTTGCTGCTGTTGTGTTGTATTTGTACGTTTTATGTAACAGCACTTGTCTTTAAGGATTGCTAGTCATGAGCCCCACAAACAATAATTAAAAAGAATTGCCAGAAGCATGAGCATGGTGAACTGAAATGACTTTACTTCAGCACAATGTGACCGGCTACTTCTAATAGAAATTGATTGAGGAAAAAAACAACTCATCATTTAGAGCGGAAACTATTATTTTGATTGCGGATTTAATACAAACGGATAAAGAACAGCTACATGATATCCTTTATTTTAATTCATTTGAGAGACAACTTGCTTGTCTTCTTGTACAATGCTCTTTAAAGAACTTGTAAATGTATATGATACTGTTTTCTTGAAATTGCCTTTGGCTGAGCAACAATTCACATAAAGGAACATAATCAAAGTGCTGCAGGCACGGTTGTGTTCCAACAGGTTGACTTTATTAAATTGGATTTAGAAGTTAACCGCAGTGAAACAATCAGAAACGTTTGTTTTGTGTTTTTGATTCCCTGCCGGTTCTCGCCTTTCTTCAATAAGCCTATAGGTCTCTCAGCCACTGCTGCGCTCTCTCTCTCTCTCTCTTTCCTCACTGAGCAAGCCTTACAAAATAAAGAACTGACAGCCCAACACAACAAATAAAGTTGTCTGCATGGCCCAAAAAAGTTTGTAACACTTGACATAACCATGACCACAGACATAAACAGTTATTATCACTCAGACTGGACTGAATGTAACCAGGTAGCGCTCACACTTGACACCCAACCAGCTGTCCTGTAGCACTGATATATTTTGCAGTGTAAAAATCTTTATTATATCGTTTGTGATGCAGAGATGCATGGACATTGATTTCAATATGTTGTTTCCTGTGTTAGCACAGGAAAACCCTTTTTTTTTTTAATAAATCGGCTGATTTAAGTGCTTATCATTTGAAAACCTAAGGTGAACACCTGACATATTCGTAGCAAAAGTGCTGCATTATAAAAACAAATACATTAGAGTGGATCTAGCCAGAGAGCGAACGCAGAGGATTGGAGCTGGCTCAACAGTCAGGCAGCCAGCTGGGGTGGGGGATGGGTCAACAGCTCCGGCAAACTGCAGAGCATCACACTCACTCCTACTCACACAGCTACTCTTCAGCTGGTTTTCCCAGAAAGAGTCACAGCACAGACAGTAAGGACTATAAAGGCAAGTGTGTGGCCATGTTGAGCCTCAGAGTATGAATGCATCTCTGAACCCCCCTGTCTCCCTCCCAACATAAAAAACAACAACAAAATAAAACGCCAATTTGCACAGAATAATATCAGCTCTGTGTTAAAATATATAGGTTACATGTTTTAAACTGTCGGCGAAATGTTCTACCTAATATGGCCCACAATTTGACCATGGAATTCATGCAAGCAGCTCTGATATTATCTCTTCAACTGTAAATGGTGTCAACCATTTCCTTCAACTAATATAGTCCATAAGTGGTTTACATGTTGACTATTATTTAACTAGAAAACAAAGCTGCACTTCCTAAAAACACAAAACACAGTTTTCTGTGTGAATTCTTCTATGTCGTAATGCTTTCCTGAGTAGGCTGAACGCCGCAAGGGTCAAAGCTGGCAGAAATTAACTTTAATACTACTATTACTGTCATAGTTATGTAATATTGGTGTAACAGGAGAGTAACAGTTATAGAAGTGCAATATGCTAAGCAGGCCAATGGCTGGGGGAAAATCATAGGAAATAGATGGAAAGCTATAACAGTTGTTTTGGCTTTCATTTAAATGGCAAAATGACAATTGACTAACGAATATTTCAAAAAGTATAAAACGTAGTGAGAAGTTGAACGTAAGCAGCAAAGTCCTGAAAAAGCTCAACAATTGAAGGGCTGAATAGTTCAAATATTGTAGTTTGCTGAATTTGTACATTTGTTTGCCATTAAGGTTTAATAGTAACAACCTTAATAACATCTAAAGAATCAAACTTTAAGAAGGGATCCCCTACTTGGACATACAGACATGAAACGGTCTTTGTTTTTTCGGAATGCAACTAAAACTGTCGATGGTAAAAGTTTTGCAAGGGGACAGAACAGACAGCTATCGCATATTCCTACAGGATATCTCACAAGTGTACAGTTGTGGTCTGTACATTACATACATGCCTTGCAGTTAGTAGACAGTTTGGTTGGGGGGATAAAACAATCAAGTGTCTTATCAAACAGACGTATGCACATATTTGTTTTCTCACACGCAGCCTTTAGTTTTACCACCTATTTGCATTTATGAAAGCAGCAATGGTGAATGTTTTTCTATAAACACACTGCATACTACCTGGCAAGCACTAAATGGCAGAAAGACACCGACGAGCTGATGAACATAGTAGTGGGGCATTTAGCGGCTTAAAAAATGTGTATTATTTCCATCAGAACAGAAAGAGATACAATAAACAAGATGACTTTGTAACTGCTGGATTTGTGAATAAGTAACTTTCTGTCAGGTTTGCCAAGCTTAAAGGTGATATGACAATATTATGTTAAAAATGTCATTTGCACTTCCTTATTGATCACGCTGGTATGCTGCATTTTGTCATCTTAATGAAGAAGTTCAACAGAATCTCTGGTGTTATCCGTTTCATCAGTGCACACATTTTCTTCGATCCAATACTCCAGACATTGATTTTGTTCGATTGCGGTAAAAATGTGTTCACTGAGAAATGTTTGCTATACAGCGAGTCATTTTGGGATCATCCCATTTTTTCCCAGGCTTAGGGGAATAGAATAAAGGGCCGAAAAGTTGGAGCCTTCCATGTTTACATTCTATACAAACTCCTGATTTGTATCATGTCAAACTCAAGTTCAACAACATCATAATACCCTGATGAGGATAACGTGATTACGTGTGTTGCAGTACAGGCAGAGAAAGAGGGGTAGGAAGCGTGAATGATGTAAGCGAGGGGCCTCTTATTACTTAATACCCCATAGTTAACAAAGTTAGAAGGGCTTTGGCATTGAGCCAGGGGCTGGTCAGCGGTACATCGGTTTTACACGTGGAGCAAAAGAAGCCCATCGACTTACCTTCAATCGTTTGACAACCTCGTCGTTGCTTATTTTGTCCGTGATGTCTTTTACTCCAGGGGGATAGGTGATCTTTCCATCCCCCGCCGGTTTCTGCTGTTGCGGGAACTCCATGCTTGTTGATGTACAATCCACACGGTCTTCTACTGGCCTCTATGGGTCGGAAAACAAAAGTTCAACACAACCATGCTACCGCACTTCCCAAAAACCTCGTTATAAACCCATTTCTCATTTGCCAAACGTCCAATTAGCCCGCTAAAAAAAGGCAACACCGTGCGTCACAATTTTACGATATCATAATCCAGAACACTTTTCAGGGAGAAAGCCAACATTAAGCCTGCACTGTGTATATTATTAGCTTGTATGCTAAAATGTTCCAGCTAAACATTAGCTAAAAAATTTTCTGTAATTAACCTCAAAGCAAACATCGCGTAGCTAGAGAAACACGCTCAATTGCTATTTCGGCAAGCATAAAAGTATTCGAACTACACCGGCTTTTACACTTTAAACAACAGGGCAGCCACTGGTGTAGGTTTACTGTTGCACGGGTTCCCAAATGAGATAGCTAGTTGCAGTGCAAACATCATTGGCTAGCGGCTAGCATTTTGCGGGAAGGAAGTCGTGCTAGCAGCGAGCGGCTAAAACACGTTAGCCGTACATGCTAACTGCTTAGCATACTAGCATAGGCCGCAAACTACTCTGGTACCCATCACATCTCCAGCTACGGACAATCACAGAGGAAGTGAAGTATCCAATAATCCCCGCTTCGTATAGCCACGCTCGCTGTCACTTTCGTCGGGTTGCAACACATGCAACTTGTTAATAAAGTTTAAAAATGAAGCTTATTTACTTGTTACTGTCTTTTTCTGAACTTCAACGCATCGCTCCTTGCTGCCGCTAGTTCACAGGCGAAGAAGGGCTGCTGCTGCTGCTGCTATCGTCGCCCTGAACCCTCCTCTCACCAACAACTTGCCCCCACGGAGGGTTTCTGAACAGCCTAGCAAATGCAAAATAAATACGTTTACACACATACAACTGCTGCGAAGCCCCCCACAATGTTTGACAGGCGTCTCCCCGCTGGTAGTTACCTCTGAAGCGGGCCGTTTTAATTCATTAGTCTGACACAGGTTGGCTTTAGTTTTCGGCACAAAGCTCTCTGCCCGTTCAGTCAGTGCTGTCCGTGTGGAGACTGGTTGCACAGCGCCCCCCTCGGTCTCTTAGGGGAACTGCACCAGCATATACATGGCGGGAGGAACGAAGGGACGACCCAACTCCCTTCATCTTGTTTCTTTAGCACACCATGGATATTATGTATTCAAAAATTACAGCTTGGAGCTGCCTCAATCCCTCTCATTTTTGTTGACTACATGTGATAATTACGTCTGTTTATAAATTCACTCTGTAAATGCGCAATGCAGTTTTCAATTTCTATGGTATTTAGCTGGAAAATTAAAAAAAAATATATAGACTATTACATTATGCATTTCATCGTGATTTACATTGCAATTGTCGCCAGTGTAACCATTTATTGGGAATACCTAAATGTCTAAAGTGATATAAATCAGCTTATTTCAGCTATCAAATTAGTGGCTGTAATTACTTTATTATTGCATTTAATACTACTATAACTATACTGACAGTGGGGATTTCTGTGGTTTATTTGACCGTTTCTGTCCCACAAGAAGATGTTTTGGAAGACAGGGCACAAAGGAGTTGACGAGAGGGATTTAGAAAACAGTTTTTCTCGACAAAAGGAGTCTGATCCTGAAACTTGCCATATGCGAGCTGAAAGACATTCCAGCTCAGGTGCATATATATATAATGGAATCATGGTGTTTTAGTGTCAGACTCCCTCTGTATGTATTGTAATCACAATTTCTGTGTTATTTGTCCTTTCAGCTGGTGTCAAATTTGAGAAAATGTGGGTTTTGCAAACATAGAGTGCATTTATGGTTAAAAACGGCAGTAATTACGGAAAGGCCATGTGTTTTATTTTGAAAGTCCTGTTTCCCAGTGTCCGGTGTTAAGCGCCTAAGCTGGACTCGTGTTTCCGCCACCACTTGGAGTGCTGTTGGATTTCACAACCTGCAGTTATTGCACTGCTCTAGTAGCATGTTTCCTGCTCACCGCCTGACTTGTGTAGCTCCTCGGCCGCTCAGTTAGCTCCGTGGAGACACAGATGAAAGCGAGCGGCAACGGCGGAATGCCTCGGCGGAAGAAGAACGGCCAGAGCCCGGCCAGAGTCCCCGGCGGGCCGGGGGAGAGGGGCAGCCTCGGCCTCAGCGCGGGTCACCCGCTCCCCCCGGGTTACGAGGGCGCGATGGCCAACAACCTTTCAACCGGCGACTCGCTCTCCAGCTCCACCAAGGAGAACATGGTCAAGAACATGCAGGAGATGTTCTCGCAACTGGACCCCGAGGTCATTTACATCGTGCTGTCCGAGTGTGAATTTAAAGGTAGCTACAAACACGAAAAACAGGTCGTCCAACCTGCTGGAACACTTTTGCTTTTAGCCTTGTAGCTGGCTAGCAGTGTGTTTTTGAACTTTAAGCAGATCAGATTCCTGCACAGAAAAGATCCCACATGTACCATTGACAGTACTGGCCTGGTACTGCGTCCAGCTGTGCACCTTCTCCCACCTGTTGTTTGTTTACATATGCTATAAATAAATACAAGCGCCAGCCAAAAAGACGTATGCCGCACATAGTCTCAAACGTTGTTATATCACACAGCACACGCCACTCAAGTGCTTCACAAAGTCGGAGTAAAAAAACAAAACGTCAGATATCATGTTGATCTCTACAAGGCTTTTTCCAGAAACTGCTGTCTGGCCCAATGTTTTGTACTGTATTGGGTTGTTCCAGAGGTTGGGGGGCGCAACCGCAAACATTGAAAACAGTATCTCGATTACATACTGCCTGCCTTGTAAGGTTCACTGTGTTAGGGTTCAAAGGTGACTGAGGATCAGATCTGACTGTTGTATCATTATTCTTGAACTTAGACACCACAGTCACGATTTAGAAAAAAAAAAAAACACACACACTTTAGGGTGCTGCAATTATGGACATTACTCCTCTTTTAAAAAAATTCAGAACTGATGCATACACGTTTTCATTAGATATGGTTCATTTTTTATCTGTACAATTTGATCTGTGTAATGTTCTGACACTGACCAATGCAGAGTCCTATAAACTGCGGTAAAATGTAACTATTTCCTCTTGGCTTTTTCTGGTGTTCCCCGTTTGTGCTGTAGTCGAGGATGCAATGGACTCACTGGTGGAGCTGTCTGCGGCCGCTGAAGTGGCAGCCCCTATTCCCCCTCTCGTCTCTGGCTTTGAGCGCACTGCTGCAGCCTTGCTCAGCCCCACACACTTTCCTCGACCAGGACCAAATTCGCACTCATCGTCCGTACCATCACAGCAGCCTTCTTCCTCTTCTCCCTCGACCAACCTCCTGACTGATGAACTGGACCTGCTAGTTGACCAGGAGCTAGAGACACTGAGTGCGATGCGAAATTTGAAGGATGTGCACAACAGCAGCCAGTATTTCTCTGCGGGGGCGTCCCTTTCGTCTTTCCCTGCGCCACCACTTCCACAGCAGCCTCTCCCTGAGTTACTTCTGTCCAGCCTGAAACCCAGATCAAGAGTCCCCTCTTCTGAGAAGCCATATGCAGCAGAAGGCTCAGTCGTCCATATGTCCACTTCCTCTC
This sequence comes from Colistium nudipinnis, assembly GCA_016785305.1. Classification (NCBI taxonomy): domain Eukaryota; kingdom Metazoa; phylum Chordata; class Actinopteri; order Pleuronectiformes; family Rhombosoleidae; genus Colistium; species Colistium nudipinnis. The sequence continues at coordinate 309,501 of JAFBJU010000236.1, read as the reverse complement.
CACTCGACCAGCTCAGCTCTATGGATGACCAGAATGCGGAGAGGCAGCATTGTGTGATGGATTTCACAAATGTGGGGACAAAAATGCCAGCTGGCAAGCCGAAGCCTCCTTTGGACCTTGCGGCTTCGGGACGTCCCTCGGCTTTCCAGGCGTATAAAAAGCAAGACGCCCCGTCACACGCTTTTTTAGCGACAGCAGGGGTCACGCCTTCAGATGAGATCGTTGGAGGAGCGAGATCAAAGGTGAACATGTTGAACCGGGAACCGCTTGGCTACGTGCCCTCACCTTGGAACTTGGAGGCACCAGCGTTTTCTCCCCATATCCATGGGAACCATGGCCCCTCCTTCATTACGCCCGTTGTCCAAACACCGTCCAACTGGCCTCACCAAACGCGGCTCGCTTCTTCATGGCTGAGTCACACTCCTGTCAGTCAAGCACCCCTCAAACCCTCAGCAACTATTCCAAACTCCTGGGCCCTGCCTACTGCTGCCCCACAGCTTCCTTCCCGGCACAATAGGCTTCGGTTGGACGGGAAGTTGCTTGTGATGCTACGTGGTGGTCCAGGATCTGGAAAGTCAACCCTGGGAAGGTAAGAATACATTACATTGATTTGGTTTGGCAGCATGCTGATAATTACATTGAAGACATGCAGATATTTAAACACAGACCTGATGGTTCACATGTTTTCTTTGTTTAGTTGGACTTCAGATGTTTTCAAAAACATTTACATTTTGTGGATTTTGCACTTATTTCTTTCTGGATTCATGTGCATTTAAATACAGTGTAGTGATAGCTTTATAACACAGTTACATTTACATGGACTTTTTTTTTTTTTACCACTTGCAACTTGTCTCTATGGTGTGAATATTTCTGCAGAGCATTGTTAGAGCATAACCCGGATGGAGTCATACTGAGCACCGACGACTATTTCAACCGCCGTGGAGAATATCAGTTTGACCCCACTGCTCTGGGGCAGGCCCATGAATGGAATCATAAGCGAGGCAAGTAATGCATGCCAAAATGTCCTTACAGCAGTGTATAAGGCCACAATTTTTTCCTTACAACCACATGTGCACACACGTACAAGTCAACATTCCTGTGTGACCGCCAATGAGGTTTTGTCTTTGTAACTTCTATATCTTGCATTCCTATCTAAATGCACCTTGTGTCATCTTTTATGCAAACCTAATCCCATAGCCAAGGATGCCTTTGAGAGTGGCTCTAACCCAATCATCATTGACAATACCAACATGCAGGGCTGGGAGATGAAACCCTATGTGGCTCAGGTTGGTTTGGTTAATTTGCTTTCGTAGATTTATTTTCAACTTTGACCTTGTGGTCATATTGATGACTATTCAGTATTTGTAATGCCGGGTGACCCATTTTCAAGAACATTGTTATGAATGAATTGCAAATTACTTTCGGTTGTCTTTACGTTCCTAGGCGCTCAAACATGGATATAAAGTGTTGTTCAGAGAGCCCGACACTTGGTGGAAGAACAAACCCAGAGAGCTAGTGAGGTGGGTGACAGAAGCATTGCAGGAATGTGTTTTTTTGAATAAAATGGGCAATTCAATAATTTATTTGTTATTGTTTACTTCTTTCTAAATACATGCAGACGTACCTCACATAACGTACCAGTGGAAACAGTCCGCCGCATGCTAAATGGATATGAGCGCTTTGTCACAGTCCAGTCTATTATGGGTTCAAACATGCCTGAGTGGAAACAGCGCCCCCCAGAGAACAAAAGCGAACAGTAAGTTTATTCCCAACTTTTTGACTTCATACAGATATACTTTAACCTGATCCATTTTGTGTCAATTAAATTTCGATCCAGATAGAGTTCATCACTGAATATAGATAGATACCTGGCCACACTGTTGATTTGACTGTAATTAGTTTGAGAATATGAATGAATAGAATTTCGCTCACTGTTATCACAGACATGTGTATCAGTGCAGTATATTTCTTTTATTGATTTTAAATTAACTGTAAAACAAATGCACATATATGGCAAGTAATGACATCATCCATCATCCAAACATCAAATGTTGATGCATATGGCATGATTTTTATCTTCTCCTATACAGTTATGTATATTTCTAAGAATTTAATTGTCCTATGGACTGATATTTTGCACGTACCTCCACAATTATTGCAGTTATACCATCCTTACATCCTTTTTTTTCTCTAGGCTGGCGTTCTCCGTAACACCTTGTCCTGATCTGGTGAGGGAGCCTGGTTTAACCAAGGGGTGTATGAAATCCCGCTCTCAGCTGTTCTCCTCCCTTCCTGATGTGTCATCGATTGGTCGTTCAAGTGAGGTGGGACAGCTGGAAGACGGCACCCATAGATCTACGGAGTCTCTCGATTTCCAGCCTAATGTCAGATCCACAGAAAAGCCAGGGATTTCAGGTGGAGAGGATGACTTGGATTTGGAAGACTTAGATCCTGAGTTGGAGGCTCAGTTAAAGCTTAAAAATTCAGCAGCATCACAAATGATCCCCGACTGCATCGTGGAATCCGTGATGAACGACGATCAAAGAGGAGATGACATACCCGTGGCTTTCTCTGTGTCAATTGGACAGAGGGTGAAGAGAGAAAGGACAAGCAGGAGGTCAGGTTTTGACAGGACGGACTCTGCAGATCTGGTGGAATGTGCTAATCGATCAGAGAGTGAGGCGAAGGAAAAAGAAAGGACAAGGGAAGAGGCAGCAGGAGGAGTTGAGATTGTGAGGGATGAGGAAGAAAGGCCTGAAATATTGGATTTTGTAGGGGACTGGCCTTCCGGGGGATCCCTCGATCAGCGACAAATGAGAAAAAGAGAAAGGCCGGAAGGGAACAATGGGAAGGAAAATGAGGGTGCGCCTCAAGAAGGGATGGAGAATAAAGTGAAAGCGAAACCTGGACCTGATTTAACAGAGTTTCAGAAGGTTATCGATATCATTCAGACAGGCACATGTGCCATTGAAACCCCCAGCCCTTCCCACTCGGCCTCCATGAGCTCTGAAGAGGCCCTATTGAACGAAATGGAGGCGGGGGACAGGTCGGAGGAATCTCCCAGTAGTGAATCCACCATTGAAGAGAAAGAGGACGACGTGACCGGGGCGGACAGCCGAAGAGGGGAATTACCTGACTGCGTGTTAGGCTGGAAGACGCCGCGCTCCTGTAGGCTCCTGAAGACGAGAACTGATGATGGAGAGGAACTTCAAGTTGAAATGGAGGCGACTACGACAACAGCAGCGAATGATCGCGCGCCAGCGGGTCCAAATCCTCTCTCGGATATCACAGCCGATTCACTATTTTTCTCCCAAATTGCGGCGGCAAACGTGTGCCATGTTGCGGAGGGAAGCCACAGCGACGGAGGTAATGTCGGTACAGAACCCGGCGATACGAGCACAAACGGCCGCACAGGGAATGGAAGCGAGGCCGATGACAGCCATATTAGCGAGGGGTGCCAGAGTCCGATGTGTGAGGGCCCTGTGGAGGCGGAAGGCAGCCAGGAGAGAAAGCAGCGTCAGGGGCGCAGGTCAGGGAAGCAGTGCAAACTGGCCCTCACCTTCACTCGGAACTGTCCCGTCCCTTCACTGCATGCTCCGGAATTTCTCAATTCCACGGCTCGAAATACAGACTGTCCTCAAAACAGCATAAGCTCAGTCGTGGAAGCCAGCTTTTATCCGAGCATAGACTCCACGCTCTACCTTGAAACAAGCATCGACCTGTACACGGATTTCAAAGCCGAGGAACCCCTGAAGCCGCTTCCTGGCCCCGTTTCTCCGGTGGACACGGGCTGTTCCACCCAGACAGAACCTCAAGACTTTGCCTTTCTTTGGCGTCTCAATCACCAAAACAGCCAGCACGGTGATATTCGCGCGGCATGCGGCCCCTCCGGCGACTTCGCAGTCCTGCACGGCGAGTCGTATCGCTTCGCGTCGGAGCCGTCCTCGGCGGTTTTTGCAGCGGTCGCGGTTCGACCCTCTGGCCACAGAGACACCCTGTACCGCGTGGTGCACGAGAAAGGCACACAGGTGGAGGAGAAGGAGCTCGGAGGAACCCAAGGCCGGCTCGAGTGCTTGTGCATTCTCAGCCGTCATTTCAAACTGGTCAGTTTTGATACGTTGGAGGATCTGTTCGACAAATGCCATCAGGACCTGGAATGGACCACCAACCTGCTGCTAGACTCGGGGGAGAAGTTCTTCAAAGACGAGGACGGCAAAGAGGATGATAGTGGTGCGCCACGCGAGGATGACGGTAACACGTCGGATCTGTGCGGAACGGTCGGCGAAGTTATAGAAACCAGCTTATATCCTCATGTGTCAGATGAGGCGCACTCGGAGTATTCGTCAAAGGGAAGTTCAGATGGGGTTGAGGAGGGGACCGAGCGGTCCACCACAGGGACAGCCGGTGAGTCCCCGAGTCACGAAGGCGTAGCTGCTTCAGTGAGGGACGAAGACGCAACCTCAGGTTCTGACAAAGCTCCTCCGACAGATCTCGGTCCGTGTAAACCCACAAGAGAAACGGACGACGCCGAGGTGCAAGGGATATCGGAACCTGACATGGAGGGCGGAGCTTGGGGCGGGGGCCTCGAGGACGGCGTCATCATCGAGGACTTGAGGACGGTGATCGAGGACGAGATCGCCAGCATGGACGAGGTTCACCGGCTGCTGGAGGAGATGCAGAGGGAGGAGGACATGAACCAGCGACGGAGCAGACACCTGGACATTCAAAGTGTGGAGCTGAAACTTCCCACTGAGCTGGCATTACAGCTCACCGAATTGTACGGACCCGTGGGAGTGGACCCAGGTGACTAACCTACGGGCAAACGCTTGAAAAACGCTTTTTGTTTCGTCAATGAACAGGCATGTGCTGGTCTTCATCCTTCCCGCTGATGTCTCTTTGCTCTCTGGTTCACCATGTTCAGGCACTTGCTCCTCGGACGACTTTGCGGTACAGATGGACCTGAAGCTGGCTAAACTGCTCCACCAGAAATGGAAAGAAACAATCCAGGTGAATTATTGTTTGGTATTCAGCTGGGATACCGGCGTGGGTTCGAAACATTGAACGGGATTACCTCGTTTTTTTTCTCCATTTTAACTGTATATGGTGTTTTACAGGAAAGGCAGAGACGGGAAACGCTTTCGTTCCACCTGCTACAGGAAAGTGAGTTCACCTGCTGAAACCAAACCTACAAATCCCTTGTCTATCCCAGGATTCATATTTTATCCATATCTGCCTTTAATATGCTGCAATTTGGATTCTCGATATGCCCTCGTTGCGTTTAAAAACTGTGGCATTATTCCCCTACAAAATGTGTTAACCTGCATAGTGCCCCTATTGCATGTTTAGGTTCAGCACGCTTGGGTGAATCACAGGGAGCCAAACCCGGCCCACAAGATGTCGATGGCTACCCGTCCGACGTCCACGGTCAGTTGCCATTCATGGACCACTGGAATGTTAGGCGTCCAAATGTCTCTCTCCGAAACATAATGCAAGAGGAGCAGGCCTTGCAGAAGAACGTGGAGAAGGTAATAACGCACACGTCTACCGTACCTTGGAGACCTTGACTGAAACCTTTCCGGCGTGTTCTTCCCTGAACTCTGTGCAACCCTCTTCCTTTTTTCAGACCAGACAGAGTCGTGCGGACCTTGACCAGCGCGATGGAGCCGTCCTGTTGAAAGAGAGCAAGCTGTACGCTCTCTTCCCCAACATCGACAGGCATTTCCTCCTGGACATCTTCAGAGATCACAAGTGAGACTGCCCCAACATAAAAAAAAACAGCCGGACAATCATCCGGAAGCAACAGTTGAAATAGACTAAACGGGACAGAAGTTAACGCACCTATGAATATAAAGTGCGATTTCTGTTCTTCTAGTAAGAGGCTCAAATGTCGTTTGGATTATGTTTCGGGAGCCACCTATGCGCGGGTCTAATTTCTGTGTTCTGACGTAGCTACAGCCTCACCCAGACCGAGCAGTTTCTTCGCCCTCTACTGGACGAGGAGCCCGTCAAGACGGTCGTCGCCCCGGAGGCTCCTCGGACCGATCACCACAGAGCAGCCAGCAAGGAGAGGGAAAAGGTATTCACGCACACAGGCAGACAGAGCAACAAATGGAGCAACAAAAGAAAAATCTAAGGCAAAGCTGAACACACCTGATAGTTTGGTGCAGTGGAACAAAAAAAAAAAAGAGAGAAGAAAACCCTTACCTTTACCTCTTTTGGAACCAGAAGCAAGCCTTGTTTTTCCCGGTTCCAGTCAGCTGTCCGTTTCACCATGTCCATTTCATTTTCCAGAGACAGAAGACCCAGGAGTTGACCGTACCCAACTATCAGGATGCGGAAGACCCCGAATACGGCGATTTCAGAGTCGAGGCCAACCTGCAGAGGACACGACAGCTGGAGAGTTTTGCCAAGGCCGCCGAGGCCTTTAAGCAAGGCCGCAAAGAAGTGGCCTCGTTTTATGCGCAGCAGGCAAGTGACCGAGGGTCAGATTTGGATATTTTTCCTGCCTTTCAACGCTGTAAAAGCTTTATCAGAAATGGTTGGAAAAGATATTTTCAGCGGTAATTACTCAAACTTTATCGTTCAGATTTCCTATTTAGCATGTCAAGAGGAAATGCTCTGCTGAAGAGTGAAAAAAATAATAATAATACTTCATCACCTTCTTAGGGACACATGCATGGCCAGCGGATGCGTGAGGCCAATCACAGGGCAGCGGCTCAGATCTTCGAGAGGGTCAACGCGTCGCTGCTTCCCCAGAACATCCTGGACCTCCATGGACTGCACGTAGACGAGGCCCTTCAGCACCTGGCCCAGGTCTTACAGGACAAGACCACAGGTATTTAACTATGAACGGCATACATTTGATAACGCCCCTTACACACATGCAACTCTTGACGTGAATGCGTCTCCCAGTGTCTCTGTCCGTAAATGCAAATGATGTGTAAATGAAGCCATAAGGAGGATTAAGGCAATTGTACCCTATGCCCCATATCTGACATATTCTATCACTTTAACAGCGAGGGTAAACCAGCAATATGTATTCCATGTCTGTTATCGGCTTATGGGACCAAATCATCTAGATTATATTTTGAGTTTGCATTTTGAAGTTTGTGTATATACTCCTGTTAACTGTATGCTGAGCGAATTTTCTTTTTTTTGGCTCTTTCTGTGAAGAGTGTGAGCGGAGTCTGTGTCGACCTCAGCTCTCTGTCATCACAGGAAGAGGGAACCACAGCCAGGGGGGCGTGGCCCGCATCCGCCCCGCCGTTATAGACTACCTCACGAACAAACACTACAGGTATACACACTCGTGTACAAGCACGCGTACAAAAGCCAACATATGAAACGTTCATTTCCCGACCACCTTCTCTCCTGTTGCTTTATCTCTTAGGTTCACAGAGCCAAAGCCAGGTCTCATGCTGGTCTCTTTGAAGTGAAAAGAAGATGGTTTATTGGATTCAAACTAAAGCTGCTGTGGAGGACAACGCTCTCTTTATCACAGCGACACACAGTACACAAATTTGACATGATACACAGTTGAACGCATTCAGCCTCCTCGTCAGGCCAGATGCCTTTTTACACTAATAGTCTCTCTTCGTCAGTCATGTAGCCACCAGAAATGTCATTGAAGCGTTTTAATTCAGATCTTAATATAACTTCAGATGTTATTCAGAATATTTTTTTCCTTTGCGTTTATGAAAGAGAATTACATTGGTATGAAACAGAAATGAGGTATTTTTTTACGCGTCTCTTAAGATTGAACGTATGTGCAGTATATTTTATTTTTTAAATATTTCATATTGGGATGTTACCAGTTCTACATTTGTATTTTAAAGAGTAAAATCCCTGTGGTTAGAAGGCTCCGTGTTGTATGAGGTGCCGTACCCTGTTTGTAGCCTACAAAATTTTGTAGGAACCGTCATTGTAGCCTACAAAATTTTGTAGGAACCGTCATTGCTTACCGTCAGATTGGGCGTTGTTTTTTTTTTTTTTTTTTTTTAATAAAATGGCCTTTTTTGGAAACACAATTGTTCTTAAGTATTTGGCGCAAATGTCGTATTTTCCGAGTCCCTTCTGGTCACATATTGTCCCCTGAGAAATGATTACAAATCCGAACACTTAGTTATTTTTCTTGGTCGGAATGACACACTGCATCTAATACTTTTCTGATGATTAAAGGCCAAGAAATAGGTTGAAGCGTGAAATGTTTTGAAACCTTTAATGCCAATCTATAATTTCCAGCCTGCTTTCGCAAACTGTGCCAAAATATGTAGCAGTTGTATTAACTGGTTAATTAAAAAAAAAAAAAATGTGTAGGTTTAAAATGACTTGTCTTCTTACCCGTGTGATTTTTTCTCCCCCCCCCCCCGCGCAGATTTTACGGATTGTACATAGTATTGTGAACACGGGATAAACGAGGAAACAATTGTATTTTTTATATCAACGTGTCTGACGTTTTACAGAGAATATTGTATTGTGGAATAAAACGATATTTGTTTACTGTTAAGTGTCTGTGGGTTTTCGTCATCATTTCTCCTGAATGAAAGTAACTTCATGAGCGTGTAAATGACTGTTTGACCATGTCACTTACAAGACTATTCACCATCTAGTCACAATACTGAAGAGATTAGAATCTGGAGGAAATTCCTTGGTCGTTTTTAGCCTTGAAAATACTGTCCCTCTCAACCCCACTTTACCTCAAACTCTGATCAGCATGACCTCGATGAATAAAAGAGATTTAAGATGGCCGTTTAGTCAATTTTGAAATACCGCCCTGACAGAGAGTCAGCATGCTCATGCCCCTGGTCTGCGGCATGAGACAGGAAGTGACTGTACAACCACATCTCTGTCTCATAATTAATACACAGCAATAACTTCTCGGGGGCGGGGTTCAATTGCTGGCCATCCTCAGGTACGCGGAAATATTCCTTACAGCCATTTGTTCGCTGCGGCTAAAGGTCACATTCGGGGCTTCAAAACGTCTCAAAGCTGTAGTGGCACGTTGTTTTCGAGGCATTCCTCCATGAACCATAATCCGTCCACACAAGCGCAGCCGTGACGCGGCCGGGGCCCAGGCCGCGCAGAGCTGCAAACTAAACGAGACAAATGCACGCAAAAGATTGAGCCATACTTCAAAGCACAGCTGCTGCGGGGGAGGCCAATTCAACAGTCACTCCTCCACACTCGCACAAGCGGATGTGTTTTATGTCTCGCTCAATCTTTCTCACTTCCCTCCTCGTCCTACCGTCCTCAGCGCTTCTCGGGCTCAGGTGCCGAGAACCTTTGCCTCCGTTGACCGATAACCGAGCGATAACCCCGCCGTTATCCTGACCAGCAGGTTGCAATTAATCAGCAAACTATTTTTGTAGCTTGAGTGACGGTCAATTTTTCGAGAAGATATTTTTCGGAGCCAGCAGAACCGCATCCACCCGTTCAGGATTGAAAACGGACAAAATAAGGTAATTTTCTTTTTCCATTTGCTTCACATTTACTTTGTTCACATACAACACTTTGCCACGCATCTCTTCAAGATTATGATTCCATTGTAATGTATTGAGTTCGAAAGCTGTAATTTTCAAATGAACTGTGGGCAAACACTACACTTGTTTCACAGTTTAAACTTGAAATTGAGAATTAAAGCAACTCCATTCCACACACAAAGCCATACAAATGTCAAATAATTTGGTAAACTATAGGATTAAAGCGGTTTCAAAAAGAACGAGTTTTACAGTTTAATCAGTCGAACCAATTATGCAATGCCTTGTTTTTCTTTATTCACTTATCATTTATCTTACTGATTAAACCGAACATTTAAACCTTCAGACAATTTTTTGTTCGATTATTTAGAAAGTTCAGCTGTGATAAATTGAAATTTCTCACTTACCTTACGAGGTGCGAGGTACAATAGACCACAGTCCAAGCATTGCAGAGAGTTTCTGGTTATGAGCTCCCCTCCACTTTCACTTCCAAATGGTCCATTTTTGCAAGAAGCCATCTGTAAAATTTCAGATAAGATTTATTTTATTTTTTTTCGGTATTAATGTTTCAACATTAACGCAGAGAGACGTCCTATTCTACAATTAAATATTTCTTTCTGGTGTAAACTGCAGAAGTGCGACTCTTCTTTCTTACATAACATGGATATTAAAGTTATGGGAGACAAATATGTCACATATAAGGTGATACTACACATAGGTATTGTTTCGTTACACAGCACCTGGTCACGTCTCAAGGATCAAACTGTGCTTTCTGGGTCACACCCAGAACAACTTACGTATCTTTATTTCCGTATTTCCGTCTTTGTCAAATATTCAATCACTTAAATGGAAAACTCAGAGTGCACAGAATGAACCTCACAGTCGAAAATCTGATGCCATCGGCTATATACAGTTGTTGACTTCTTCTACACTTTTTCAGCAGATATAACGCAAAAAGTCTTGAACTTCGAGCTATGTGGACGCCATCTTCCACATAAGACTAGAGTGTGTGCTGGATGAGAACATTTTGTCACCTGCATGTCCGGAGAAACGCACAAAGAACTGTGTTTTCTTGTGAGATGAGGTACAGTTCTTACTTCTTTGCAACTTATCCTTCATCCCGCTTCTCAAGCAGATATTCCATCTTCATTCAGAGAGGTTGGACCTCACTGAACAGAATGACAACGTCCAAGAGGAGGACCAGAACTTGCCAAACGCCACGATGCTTCAGCCTAAGGAGCCAAGAGGTCATGTGAAGCGCATGTGAAGCTGACCCCTGGAGAGCACGCTGCGCGCTCCTGTTGCGACCGTGAGATGAGAGCCTTTGGATCAGTTTAACGGGATAAATGACCACCGAAATCGGCCGGTATTACCATAAGGCTCACCGACGATGACAAGCACTTCCAGTACACGGAAGTACAACACACAAAGAGTCATCATTGGTTTTGTCTATCGTGTGAATCCAGCGTCTCTTCAGATCAACATCTCACAGAAAAGCTACACCTAAGACTTTTCCCAAAGCCCCCTCATCGAGACCGATGGCAAACATGAACGGCCTGGAGGAGATGTCGGTGAAGTGCGTCCTGATTGGGGACAGCGCGGTCGGCAAGACGGCCCTGCTGGTGCGCTTCACCTCCGAGACCTTTCCGGACTCGTACAAGCCCACGGTGTTTGAGAACACAGGGGTGGAGGTGTACATGGACGGGGTTCAGATCAGCCTGGGGCTGTGGGACACAGCGGGGAACGACAACTTTCGACAGATCCGACCGCGGTCGTACCAGCAGGCCGACGTGGTGCTAATCTGCTACTCCGTGGCCAACCCCAACTCTTTGGCCAACGTCCAGCACAAGTGGATGGCGGAGGTGCGAGAGCACCTGCCCAAGGTGCCGGTGCTGGTGGTGGCCACCCAGACGGACCTGCGGGAGACGGGGGCGCACCGGGGCAGCTGCATCTCCGCGGCGCAGGGGAGGAGAATGGCTCAGGAGGTCCACGCTAAGGGTTATCTCGAGTGCTCCTCCTTAGGCAACCGAGGCGTGCAGCAGGTGTTTGAGTATGCGGTGCGGACTGCTGTTAACCAGGTCAGGAAGCAGGCGAGGAGACGCATTTTCAGTCTGAACCAGTGCAAAGTCTTTTGACCTTTGACCTGGACCTGGCGGCTTGTCTCAAACTGTCCTGGGATGTCCTCTCCAATACGTTTTGTGCTGTTCAAACTCAGCGATGGTATTTCAAATGTGGCACCACAAGATTAAAGCATGTAAAGCTTTAATGGTGATGTTTAAAGGCATTTGCACGTTGACCTTTAAATCATGATATTTTACTATGTAGTTGCTTTGCAGCGGCACGGAGCCTTTTCAGTTAGATTTGTACATTTGCCAAAACAAATAAAAGGGACGTTTTTTCTTGCCGTCAAAATACTTTTTATTGAGCTGAAATTCCAAACAATTTCAGCAATGATTTCTTCTGACAAGAATAAGATAATGATGGTTTTTGATACTCATTCCATCCGTTTTATTAATGGCGCATTGTAATTACTTCTTATAAAACCGTGTACCTTTAAACTTCTACGAAAATAACATATACTGCTGTAGTCACCTGTTACTGGAACATTATATTTAATTTCATTTCATGAATTAAAACGGAGGATTTAACAGATTTGCTGCCAGTGAGTGACTAAAAGGAGGTGAAACATCTAAAACGTAAAAAATCCTCAAGTTTTTAACGGGGGGGAATCTGTGCATTTACCCTGGAACAGAGGTTCTGGGACACGGGTATGGTTACATGGTTATGAGTACTAATGGCCTCTGAAAACCAGCTGATGTTCACCTCACCCTCCACCTTTGACCTCTTGTTCCACACTAACCACATATGCAAATAACAAGGACATGTAACGTATGTAATGGTCTACAAACAACAGTCGTCTACATTCGTACAAACATTGCATGTACAGTATGTATGAGAAAACGATGTCAAAACATTTCCAATATATTATTTATACAACCAGAGAAGAGAACGCTCAGATGAGCAGTTCCCCATTTTACATTCTCCTGCTCTTTCTCTACACTTTTTTTTTTTTATTTAGCTGCTGAAGATGAGAGGTACAGTACAGGTTTTTCAAGGATATGAAAAAAAACAAACCCTAACCACATCCCAGCACACTCACAAATATGTACATCATATAAAAACTCAAACTCCTGCGAACACACACACCCATGCTCATTCACTCATTCAGTTTACCGGGGCGCATTCGTTTGCGTACGCTTACATACCGAACCAAACTCCCAATATTTTTGCTGATAAGCATGTTATTCAGACCACCTGAGCAGTGGGTATGCGCACCTTGTGAAAGGTTCCCAACGCTTCGTGTAGCATCACATCCAAAACAAATCCTATGTGCATCAATGAGCTGAAGAAATTCATGTTATTCACTAGGCCTGTGCTTTCCCTGCTACGATGTCTGCCTGTTGACAAAAGTGTGTTCTCGTACTCGACCCATCCCTGCTCAGTTCTAGTCGGCATTCCACGACTCTATATGTCTTTACACTCACATTCCTTTATGTATAGATGAACGTGTCAGGGTTTCAAAATAAATGTCTTTAGTTGAAAGAATATGACCAACATTTCAACCGTTTTTTGTCACTGTGTTACTCTAACCTATACGAGGGTGATCATGTGAGACACGCACCTCCCCGGCTTTTTTTTTTCCTCACACAGTCTCAGACTCTGAAGCTCCTCAACTCTCTCCTTTTCTGCCACGTCTCTCCCCATTTACTGCTCGAAACCCAACGCACACACTCGTCTATGCCATCATTATCAGTCGCGAGTTCACAGTGCCTTCTGTTTGTAGAGCGTATACATTCCATTGTGTTTAGCACACAGCCACATACTGTCTGTGCGCGGAACACGATATAAAGTCTGTCTACCTGTCTTAACCCTGCACGCAGACATACTACACAAGTCGGCTCTTTTACTTGTACAATGACACCCCCCAACCCCCCGAGCCTCACACACATGCACACACACAGGAAACACCTGTCCTATGCGAGCTCAGTACCACAGAAACTGTGACACGTTAACACGTCAACTCACCATGCGTCTTACTCTGCAGAACGATGCCAGTAACATTTCATACATATTTCACGAGACAAAATCGTGCTGAAGTATTGCAAGCTACAAGGACACTGGTTTCTGGTGGTTCAATCCAAAAAAAAGAATAATTAACGTCAAAAAATCTCGGTTTGGCGCTCGTCTGATACAGGTTTTTGGGTACTAAAGTCATTTTTAAGGACAGGAAGAAATTCCAATTTCACTCAATAAATGCTTTTGTTTACATGTTTTGGACAGCCACTTTTCGATAGAGCGATAGTTGAAAATAATCTGAGCTACAGAGAGGATCCCCCATTCATTTTAAACTGCGCACTAGGCGACGCCATTGCGATACTTTATTTCCAATGTATAGACACAAGACCCCAAAGGTCACAAACCAGCTTGACGCATACGGCGCTAGAATGACAACAATGTCAGCTATTCAATAACAGGTTACAGGTAGACTTTCTAAGATGTCGTGATAAGATTGTGCTGTAAGATTATTACGCAAGTGTACTTCCGTTTCCAGTTACCAATCTTTACCTCAAAAACATACAGACAAACTTGGGGCGAAATCTAATAGGTATTCCTGATCCACAACCAGTGTACAGATTTCTGTGCCTGATGTGAAGATTCCTCTTGACATCGGGGAAACCTGATTCTGGATCGGTGTTCTGTTCACTGCCATGCCACATGTTTGACATGTGTCGCATCATCCTTGACATGCCGGCGTGTGTTCATCTTGAATGACCACGGGCAGGAGCACGGGTAAGAAAGTGTCGCTGTATGTGTGTGACTGACACATGTCATTGACTGTGTGTAATGTAGTAAGCTTCGGTGTGTGTGTCACACAGCTGCTTGTGGTCAAGTGCACGAGTGGATAGGGCCGCAGGCATCACATTTCACCCTGTGCTCGAGTGCTATTTGATACTACTGTGTGTGTGTGAGTGCATGATATCCCCCAGGTCCTGTTCCAGGGCAGCGATCGCACACAGGGAGACGGTGACAGAGACACACTGCCACTAACAACCAGTGAAGCATTCAGAGCTTCCGACAGGATGTAAGCTATCGAGAATTTTACTGCCGTCTCACCTCGCTCAGTCTCAGAATGGCGGGAGTGGAGTTCAGAACAGAGTGATGCTGGATTCGGACCCTGGCTCTCTCAGCGAGCGCTTTCGCTGAATAATTGATTCCCCCGGCTTGTGTCTGGTCGAAAAAAATGAGGAAGCCGGCGTTGGTGGTTTGGATCAGCCTTTTGGTGCAAGGTCAGTTCCGCGCGGTGGATCAGTTTGGCGTTTGTCGTGCGTGTGCTGTGCCCACCTTCTGTTTTCTCCACCCCCACCCCCCCCCACCCCCACCCCCACCCTCTCATCAGTGACCCAAGGCTCCCAGGGTCATTATGCCCGCAAACTTCTGAACGACCTGATGGAGGACTACTCCAACGCTCTGAGACCTGTGGAGGACACGGACGACGCTCTCAATGTCTCGCTGCAGATCACGCTGTCGCAGATCAAAGATATGGTGAAAAGAGAGGAATTCATTAGATGCTGTACATGTCATAACTCAACCCATATCCATAGAGACGACAAGTGCACACTGCAGCCACAGCCAGGACCCTTTGGCCACAGGCAAAGCTCTATGAAGGCGCTTCCCTATGTGTCTTTAAACTCTTCCTCTGTGGTTGAGAATATACCATATACGGTACATACAGTATACACATTTGCTGGTTTCATCACTTCTGACTTTCAGCCTTAAAACTAACCACACTTGGCCGTACCCACACAATAAATGGAAACGGTACATTGAGAGTAGAATCACATGTCGTACTGAGTTGCATTGAGTTGAATATTCTTTCGAAAGTGTACAGAAGTACACTGTACACTCACAAGCAAACAAATACATAGGCAACCACACGGTGTTTATCCATCTAACAATCTATCGCTGTGAACCAACCGGTCGCTTTCTGTTCATGATTGTGTGTGTGTGTGTGTGTGTGCGTGCAGGATGAGAGGAACCAGGTCCTAACCACGTACCTGTGGATCAGGCTGGTGTGGAACGACGCCTATCTGAAGTGGGAAAAGGAGGACTATGACGACCTCGAGATGATCAACATCCCCAGCGACCTGGTGTGGAAGCCGGACATTGTCCTCTACAACAAGTTAGTGACAGGAGATTATACTAAAACAGGGAATAACCAGAGCAATGCAAGACACGGACGGCGATTTGGACAAAGAGTGGACGAATACGACTGAAACAAAGTGCTGGTTTGTTTTCATCCTGTGCAGAGCAGATGAGGAGTCGTCGGGTTCATCCAGCACTAATGTAAAGCTGCGGTATAACGGTGAGATAATCTGGGACTCCCCGGCCATTACAAAGAGCACATGTGTGGTGGACGTCTCTTACTTCCCCTTCGACTGGCAGCAGTGCAACCTCACGTTCGGCTCCTGGACCTACAATGGTAACCAGGTGTGTATAAACAGGGCGAGGGGGGAAGGAAGTCTGGGTGGTGGGTTGGAGCAAAATTGGTCGAAAACCTATCAGCACTCAAATCTTGGGGCTGAATAATCCCAAAAATAAAATCCCCAAATAAAAAAAGAAGCTATGTCATATCTTACAAATAATCTACAATTTGGGTGAACCAACCAATTCTCATGTATGCTGTAATTTATGTATTTTACATTTATTTGTGATTTGTTTTGCTTTACTCTTGATTTTAAACAATAGTTATGAGAGATTTTATTTCATTACATTCGTGCCATACCTATCTCTGGCCCTGTAACAGGTTGACATCAGTTTTGGCATGGACAGCGGGGACCTGTCTGACTTTGTGGAGAACGTGGAGTGGGAGTGCCACGGCATGCCGGCGGTCAGAAACGTGATGATGTACGGCTGCTGCTCCGACCCTTACACCGAAATCACCTACACCCTGCTCCTGAAGCGCCGCTCCTCCTTCTACATCTTCAACCTGCTCCTGCCCTGCTTCCTCATCTCCTTTCTCGCCCCGCTGGGCTTCTACCTCCCCGCCGACTCCGGGGAAAAGGTGTCCCTCGGAGTCACAGTGCTGCTGGCGCTGACCGTGTTCCAGCTGCTGGTGGCTGAGAGCATGCCTCCTGCAGAAAGCATGCCCTACATAGGTCTGAATAACTTCACATGTAACCAATTGTTGAATTATTGAAACTATAACGTTCCATTTCCACCAGGAAAATAATGACAGGAATTACGACATACCTAATATGTCATGGACCTAATATCAAATAATGGCTTCCACTGTGACCTCAACGACCAGAAGGCTTTAAATCTGCTGGCACCTTTCAGTATTTTCCGTTTTTTCCCGGATCTCACTTCAGTTTCCTCCAGAGTCCAAGATTGCATCTCCAAATAGCCTTACTCCATTTGGCTTTTTTTTTTGGACTCTGGGAGGAAGCCGGAGTCCCTGGATAAAACCTGACACAGTTGGAACACTTCAAGTTTACCCAATTCCCATTCATAGCTTTGTCTTCTCTGTTTTCTCCCCAAGGGAAATACTATATCGCCACCATGACTATGATCACAGCCTCTACCTCGCTCACCATCTTCATCATGAACATTCACTTCTGTGGCGCTGAGGCCAAGCCAGTCCCTCATTGGGCTAAGGTGCTCATCATCGACTACATGTCCAAGATTTGCTTCGTCTACGAGGTGGGGGAGAACTGCACTACGCCGGAGAGCGACAGGACGCCGCTGTACCCGGAGGAACCCAGCGGTGATTCTGGCTTCCACCACGAGGACGGTTTTCACGAGGGCATGTGCCATCACGACGGGGACCCGTACAAGTACAGCAACGGCCACAGCGTGCACCATCACAATAAGCACCACAAAAGCCGGGCAAACGGTACCGCCAACGGCCGGAACCATCACTACAACGACCACGCCCGCAGCCTGGAGAGGGGCGAGGCGAGGCGAGAGCCCCCGCGGCGCTACCACCACATCAGGCGGGACCAGCTGGACTACCAGGCCCCTCCTCCTCCGCGACACCTGCAGGAGCTCAACCAGGCGCTGAAGGAGCAGCTCCTCTATCCCTCAGCGAAGCAGCAGGTCCCAGCGTGCCCCTGCTGCTGCCCCTGCGTCCAACACAAACAGGTACCCACCTGCCACACGCCTCTCCCTTTCCTCACTTGACCCTCGTATCCCATTACTGCTCTTCAATTCCTTTGAGTGCTCGCTCTGTTGCCCCTCAGGTGGTGAAGAACATCCAGTACATCGCCAACTGCTTCCGTGAGCAGAAAGCCACGTGTGCCAAGGTGGCAGAGTGGAAGAAGGTTGCCAAGGTGATGGATAGGTTTTTCATGTGGATCTTCTTCTTTATGGTCTTCCTCATGAGCATCCTCATCATTGCCAAGGCCTCCTGACGTCCTTCCCCCCCCCCCCCCTTTTTCACCCCCTCCACTCCCATCACTGCTGGACCTCGGTGATGCCCCACAACCGCCTCGTTTCTACTCAAACGCAACAACCGATCAAAACTGTTTTGTCCACAGGGAGATTGCATTTAATATATCCTAAACGCCTCATGTGTATGCGTGACTGTGTGCTGGTGTTGGTTGCATTTATTTATTTATTTATTTTTCGAAGTTGAACATATAAAGAGGACCGCACACAAAACACCCATTCAACCACATACACAAACAAGTCAACAAAAGGCTCTCAGTTAGTTAAGGTCAGGTCTGCTTGCTTGTGTCACGGAGCAGTGGAGAGGTAAGACAAGCCAGGCACCGCCTCGAACATGCATAGACTCTACATTATCGATGAGCCAACAGCCAGCTCGGCGTATAGACATCCAGCGGCAGGCGTTAAATTACTCCTACGACACGTTTTAAGCAACCAGGTGAAGCCATCTTCCGGAGTAGTTCACGCTCAGGGCACCAGCAGAATAACCTGAAGTTAATTTGAAACAACATGCTGACTCCGTGACATCGTCTGCAGGCCGTGACTACTTAATCATGCACGTGTTATTCAACATTCAGTGAATCACACGTAAAGACTCCACTCCACCAGCGAACGTTGCACAATTAAGACATTAAAGTCAGGTGATACCAGATGTGCGGGAGATTTTCTTGTCCAGATGTCCGGGATCACTTTAGTGAAGCCGTGAATACTGAATTTGAGACTTCAAGTGAAAGGACGAATGTTTACTTCTCTGTAAAGAATTAAAAAAAGAAAAACTCCAGAGAGATGAGTGGTGGGTATAATGTTGAACAACCTGCACTTATTGATCCAGGGAAAAAAAATAAAGATAAAGCCTGATGTGTTACATAACATACGTGTAGATGTATAATTGAAGGACGGATGGATGGATTTTAGGGCTAAAAATACCAACAACTTCTAATTTAGAACATTCCACTTGATTAGATTAGAGAAGAACAAACTAAATGAGAGAGAAAACGGCCCGCCTTCATTTGTCTGCGTCTTCAGAAGGAGCTGTGTGAAATCGGACACACCACTTGGGTCAGCATTTGCTCCAGTGGAGGACTATGCTTTCATGCCAAAGAATCCCCACTGAAATGACTATTCCAGGAGCCACAAAATGGAGATATTACCAACACTCGCCCGTCTCCAGTTTTCTTCAGTCTCTAAATGACACAACACCGGCTGGAAAACGACCAGACCATTGATTCAAAGCGGCTCCTTATCCGCAAGCAATCAGCTTTCTTCGAAGATAAAGCAACACGATGATCACACGACCGGTCAGTTTGGACGTTGATCACATTGACCCCGATGTCAGCTAGACACTATTGAAACTTCCCAGATCTTTTACTTTGGTGGACAATGCCCCTGAGTTGAAGTGAAGGTAGCACGAGATAAAGCTGAGGGAGCATTGGGCAACAGCTGGAGAAGACGATATTACAAACATGACGGTTGGGGGTTCAGAGGGCATTAGTGTCTCTGAGACAGACACACCCCCAACGATTGGCTCTATATAGAGACGAGTAGCTCTTTTGTTCTCAATTTATGCAGGACACATACACAACATGTCATCCATTAGCAAGCAGATGTCTTCCTTTTCCTTTGGAGGTAAGTTTCTTTCTTTCTTTCTTTCTTTCTTTCTTTCTTCCTTCCTTCCTTTTCACATAACGTATCCCCTTTTCTCTCTTCAGGCAGGAAACCAACTTCCTCTTCAACCGAGATCAGAATAGTTGTACTCGGGAAGACTGGCAGCGGCAAGAGCTCCACTGCCAACTCCATCCTGGGCCGCAAGGCCTTCGACTCAAAGGTCAGCAGCTCCACCGTCACCCAGCGCTGTCGCAGGGCTAGCGGAGAAATTCGCGGGCGACCCCTGATGCTCCTGGACACTCCGGGGCTGCTGGATCCCCACCAGACTCCGCAGGATGTGCAGAGGGAGTTGAGGAGGAGCATCAATCTCCTGTACCCTGGGCCCCATGTGTTCCTCCTCGTCATTCACATTGGGAGGTTCACGCGGGAGGAGAAGGAGGCCGTAGTGCAGATCAAAAAAGCAATGGGCTCCCAGGCTTTGCGTTTCTCAGTGGTGGTTTTTACCCACGGAGACCTGTTGGGAGAGGGGGCGTCCGTGCAGCAATGTCTGATAGACGAGTGCAGGGACCTGGCTGAGCTGGTGGAGGAATGCGGGGGCAGGTACTGCGTCTTCAACAACCATAGCTCCAAGAGCAAAGCGCAGGTGTCAGAGCTGCTCGGCTTAGTGGACGGCATGGTGAAGAATAACGAAGGATGCTACTACACCATCAAAAATCTCCACAAAGCAGAGGACGATCTGGCCCAGGAAGTGCAGGAGGAGAGGAGGCTGATGAACGAGAAAGAGCAGCTGTTTAAGAAGAAGCAGGAGGCCGCAATAAAGGAGTGGTACGAAAGAGAGCTGGACGTTGTTCTGCAAACAACTAAGAAAGAGATGGAGGAGCTGAGGAAAAACCAGGAGCTGGGGAAGCAGAATGAGGAGAAACGGCAAAGGATTCGAGAGGAGGAATTCAGGCAAGTGATGGAGGAGAGTAGCAGGACGGAGAAGGAGAGGAAGATGCAAGAGATGGTCAGAGTGATGGAGATACATCGAGAGGAGGAGAAGAAGAGGTCGGCTCTTCAGGAAAACCTTCTCAAAGTGACGAAAATGCTGGAGGAGAAGACCAAGCAGGAGGAGAACATGAGGAGAGCAATGGAGGAGAAGATGCAAAAGGAGAGGGAGCAAAACCTGATGCAAGACAGAGAGAGGGAACTCAGGCAGATGCAGAAGGAGCAGGCCATCAGGCTGCGGGAGGAAACCAAGAGAGACGCTTTGCAGAAAGAGCTGGAGAAGCTCATCCAGAGCTTGGAGGAGCAGCGCAGGAAGGAGGAGGCGAGGAAAAAGCTGATGGAGGACAGGCTCCGGCACGAGAGGGATGAGAATCAGCGGGAGAGGGACATAAACATGGAGCACCAGAGAGCAGAGAAACGGAAAACCGAGGCTCTGAAGCAGGAGCTGGAGGTCATCAAAACGAAGATAGAGCAGCAAAAAGCCAGAGAAGAAAGCCTGAAAAATCAGCTGGAGGAGAAGCTGCAGAGGGAGAGAGAAAGGTACGCCGAAAACATCTCGTCGCTGAGGAAACAGTGCGACGAGAAGTGTGCGGAGGAGACGTTCCAGGCGCGACCTGCGGAGAAACGCGGCGGCGGCGGCGTCGTGGCGAGCGTGTCGGCGTACGCCAAAGAGATGGGGCTGATGGGGCTGAACGCAGCTCTGGAGAGCGTCGGAGCTCCCTGTTGCATACAGTAACAGCAACAGCGTTTCATTTCTGTTTCCCACTCAATTCCTAATAGCCGTGTTGTGCAGCCAGTGATCTTACGGCATGTGAAGGTCAATTATGTGGTGATTCCTGAATAGAGGAGAGGAAAACCGATGTCGCGTGGAAAGCGGTTTCATTTCAACAAATGGATGTAATTCCAGCGTGTCCTAGTTCACCGAATGCACAAAAATAGTACACATTCTGGAAAAATGAGATAATCTGATTATCAGCTCACCGCCTTCTGCTTTGGGCTCTATCCCCGTCATCTGAATCTGTGTTCAAACAAAACCCTGTTGCCATTAATAAAAAAAACTAATAATGCTTGAGTGCTATTTCCTGAGTTCCTCACTTATGCCCCAATTCCAGCACTGCCACCTGGTTCTGTCCTCAGGCCATGAACGGAGAAAGTCCAGGGTCTTATGCGAGCATTGGTAACCACACGCGATGAAAAATACACAATAAGGTCATTTGAACGGTCCTTATTAACAGGAAGTGGGATCTTTTGCATTACACCAAACATGTAAATGATTCATTGTTGGGCTTTTTTTTTTTTTTTTACTTCAAACAGCCACTGATGGCATTACTGCTCCCATGCAGAGTGGGACAATGGTACAAAGGCATCAAGATAAGAGGTTGAATATTAACCGTGATGGAGATTTGACATTCAAATCAATGTACATATTATGTTCAAGGATTATTTATTGCCATACCGCCACACGTTATATAACCCAGGACCCGGTTTAAGCCCAGTACAAAATAAAAAATAAGGTGCAACTCGGACAAAGGAAGTAGTATTCATAACTATGGCGCAAAACAGCCGAGAAAAGAAAAGAAAAGGCTCCGCGCGTTTGTGTTATCTCATGTGGCAAACTAGAGTCTGATGCCCTGCGCGCCTCTGCGCTGTTTCCAGCTGGTGGTGCGCGTATACGGTCCGTGAAAATCTGCTCTGCACTTGGAGCAGCAGCACAAACCAGTCAGGACGGTCGGTCCTCGCTGGCAGGGGCTTTTTTTGTTTGTTGTTAATGATTTCTTACTTCATGGCAGAAGTGAAAGGCATTCGTGTCCTCTCAGTCGGACCTATGGCCGAGCCCAGGACCGGGCGATGAATAACACACTCCGGGGGGAGTCCGCGACCCACCGGGCTCTGACCGGATGCGTCCTCGCGCTGCTCATCGTCTGGACGCTTTTAGGCAACTTCACGGTGTGCACCGCGGTCTACCACTACCGGCACCTGCGCGCCAAAGTGACCAACATGTTCATCGCCTCCCTGGCGCTATCGGACCTGCTGGTCGCCGTGCTGGTGATGCCGTGGAAGGCTGCGGCCGAGGTGGCCGGATTCTGGCCCTTCGGGGGCTTCTGCAGGACGTGGCTCGCCTGCGACATCATGTGCTCCACGGCGTCCATCCTCAACCTGTGCGTGATCAGCGTGGACAGGTACTGGGCCATCTCCAGCCCCTTCGGCTACCAGAGGAGCATGAACCGGACGGTGGCCTGCGTTATGGTCGGCGTCACCTGGACGGTGTCCGCGGTCATCTCCTTCGTCCCCGTGCAGCTGGGCTGGCACCGGGCGGAGATCGGTGACCCGTCCGCGGCGACGCCTCGCGGCCAGGGCGCCGACGGGAGCTGCGACTCCAGCCTGAGCCGCACGTACGCAATCTCGTCCTCCCTCATCAGCTTCTACATCCCCGTGGCCATCATGATTGTCACGTACACGCGCATCTACCGGATCGCCCAGATGCAGATCCGGATGATCTCCTCCCTGGAGCGCGCGGCGGAGCGCGCGCAGAGCTGCCGCTCGGACGCCCTCGAGAAGTTCCTGCCGCCGTGCACGGCCATCACGGGCGTCCACTCGTACCAGTCGCCCGTCGGCCCACACCCGGAGTCTCCCCGGGAGCTCAAAGTTTCCTTTGGAAAAGAGACAAAAGTGCTCAAAACGCTCAGCATCATCATGGGGGTTTTCGTCTGCTGCTGGCTGCCGTTCTTCATCCTGAACTGCGCTCTGCCCTTCTGTCCCGGGTCAGGGGCCCCGGGGGGTCCTTACTGCGTGCATGAAAAAACTTTCGACGTCTTTGTGTGGATCGGCTGGAGCAATTCGTCCCTCAACCCGATCATCTACGCGTTTAACGCGGACTTCAGAGACGCCTTTCTGCGCCTGCTGCCCTGCCGCGGACGGGGAGCCTGCTGCTGGGCCCTGGTGCGCGCCGCGGCGACAGAGGCGGTGGTGGCGCGCGACGAGGGCGCGAACCCGGAGCAGGACGTCCCGGTCCCGCTGGACGTCAGGCTGGGACTGCCCTGCTCCGTGAAGACTCGGGGAAGCGAGGACAGCGGCAACACCACGGTGACTGTGTGCTATCACCGAGGGACGACCGAGGACAGTAATGGGACAGAGAGACTGACTCTGATCCCCATGCAGGGGACACAGTAGGAAGCAGCCGACGCACATGTAGGCTCAGGGAGCAGGCCAAATGTGCAAAGAGGGTGATCATGTAACCGGTTCAGGGAAAACAAAACAAAAAGGCTGCACAGACGTAAAAGACACAACTCCATCCACCTTTTCAAAGGACACTCAACAAAAGGCTGTGTAAATCATTTCGACAATGTAGATTCACATACAGTGTGTTGATGTTCCACAAAAGGTGTGGCTTGACTTGCACCAGACGGAGTTTGATTATTAATATAATTAAAAGTGTCAAAAATTCAAGCTGAGGACTAGCTCTCACTTTTCTCTAGAGTTGTTGAGCGAGTATGTTTTTCGTAACCTACATTAGAAAACATCTCAATTTCCTTTTCCAATGTGTTGCTCTGAGGAAAAGAGGTGTGCCACGCCCCATCCAAAAAAACGACAAACAAAGGCTGAGGATGTGCAATCCCAGTTTTCCACTTTCAGTGTTTGAGTAGAATAGGCAATGTACAGACAGTGTAAACATTGCCAGATGACATTTAACAGACAATGATCCCACACATTATAATGGAACAACACCGAAAGTTAAGTCTACAAGTGAGGTCGGGGAGTGCGGCCGATCAAGGCCGACTGGGCTGTCGCTCTCTTTCCCCATCACAGAGAAAGTGTTATCAGAGGTCAGATTTCTCTGAATCTCCAGAAATGGGATTATGTAAGCAACTCACATTAGCAGCCGTCCGCTGTGCATCTGGAGGAACGTGGCGGGCACTCTGCCTCACCCTCCATCATCTGAAAGAAGCAAACATGAATAATTTGTAAAGGTTGTTCCTGTGAAAGACGTCCTGACCAGTGTGGAGACGGAAGCTTTTACTGTGACAACCTTCAAAAAAAAAAAAAAAAAACGCTACCATTCCCGCCTGGGAAGTGAGGCTGATGCCCTGGTCTATAGAGGTAAAGCTCATGTCCTGCGCTGGGATGAACTTTTTTTTTGCAGATTAACAATTGATCAGTTCAATGAGACTTCCTTTTTAAATATGGAAGCATCCACAAGCCTTAATGGAGCCCGTAAGAATAATGATTTCATTTCTAGTCACACATGAGTGGTTGTGTTAACATTGCTACTATGAGAATAAAAAAAAAAACGTTTTATCAATGAGAACAAAATATAAACGTCAGTTAGTCAATGATGGCACCGATAAGGTTACAGGCCCGTTTTGACCATTTTAAAAATAAGATGACAGGGATGTTTGCTCTGTCAGACTGTTTTTAATCAACGTGTACTTCACTAACACAGCCTGAACACCAGGTTGGCATCTGTCCTGCATCCTTTTGCCTCGTATGGATACCATGAACCACAATGGATCACTGCAATATCCAACAATTTTCAACACATGTGTGATTTGTATTTGTTCCGATTGTGCAGGACTGACAAAAGACAGAGACGGCACAGTTGGCTATTGTATGTGCAATTGTTTCCAGATGGGAAGTATGCGTGTGCCGCCTCAGTGAGCTCAATGTGTAATGGGCATGTAACCCACATAGAACATCCATCAGCTGTTATAGCTGTAAGTCTCTCCAACGGTATGTAACAATAGTCACCATACCAAAGATCATCAATAAAACAGACACACACACCGCTCTTGATTCATGTGGTTACTTAATGTCCTGATACGTAAATTGTATTATTATTATTTTTTTTATTAGCATTTTTACCTTTTTTTTTTTAAGACAAAATACCTTGATTTTGTTGAGACAACAGTATCACAGATAGTTGCAGGTGGCAATCAATGTTGTGGAATGTGCTTTTCCATTATTGTCTTTTTGGCCTGTGACCTTTTGAAATCTAGAAATATTGAGTTGTGATCCCTTGTCATTGGTTAAAGGTCAATATACGGTAAACAGCGCAATCAAAACCTTTGAACACATCGTATTTCCTGCACAGATTAAACTTGTCAGTATAAAAAAAATACAGGCTAAAGTAACATGTACAAACAAGGAACTTAAAGGCTTAGTATTGAGTAAAAGAGAATTACTGGACAATGTGATTTGACAAGGTGCATGAAAAGGAGTTCCCGAAATACAAATAGAGAACTACCCATCTTTTACTAAATGTAAACTGAAACAAACTTACCAGGTGCTGGAGAAGGCAGGTAGAGGAACCAAGGTAATCCACAAATCCAAATACCAACAAATAACACCGTGGAATCCAAATAGCAACGAAAACGGGGGACATGGGGCACAAAGACGTCTCTACGCAGCTGATCATAAGCAACAAACTCTCCGGAAGCAAGGGGAACTCACAGAATGTTCAGGGAAAATAACAATTCACAGGTGAAAACAATCATGGAGGAAGACAGGAAGTGAAATGAAAAAAACAGCCAATCAGAGGCAAACAGGAAACCAAAAAACAGGAAACCCCAACACCATGGCAATGCTTAGTTCACAGCAAAGATTTTTTTTATTCACACTTGTAAGGCACAGTTTTGAAAGTACTGATTTTAGAAACCCTATCTTGACTAAATAAATACATCAATATTAATATCCGTCTCAAGATTAACATGTGTCTGAATCCAGGCTCTTAAACCCAGGACCTCCTTCTTGTTTGGGGTGAGTGCTCGTCACAGCACCACCATGGCCCCGTTTCAACTCTCAGAAAAATCGACACACTGTTGGTTTACACATATTCATTGACTTTAACACATACATACATTAAACAGACACGCCTGGGGGAAATACATTTTAAGATGAATGATAAGGTAAACTTTTGTTTTGGCCTCATTTCTACCTGGGGGGGGTGCGCATGAGAAAGAGCGAGATGCCGCAGACGATTGTAAAAAAAAATACCTCATAAATAAGAGGTGACTGTTTCCATCCATCCGACGGCCACATGAGGTCGGTGCAGCTGGGGGAATACATCTGGCCGCTGGTTTGTCATTCCTGCTGCCGTGTGAAGCAGCTGAATTATTAGTGCGAAGCGACAGAAAGCCTGGCTCCCACTCTCAGCGTCCTTCCAACCGCTAAAAATAGATCAGAGTGGTGGTGAGGCGGAGAGAAACAATCGTGATACAATAAAGGACAGTGAAATGTAGCGGCAGAAGCCAGGGATTACTTTCACTATAAAGGGTTTGAGGTCAGCTCACCACACACTAAAACATCCCAATGACTTTGCTTTTAGATGATCCACTGTGTCCAGTGCAGTAGCTACAGGAGGAGGGTGGGTGTTTCTACCGGCAGGACTTGAGGGAAACATTGGAGGTCTAATTCCATGAGAAGTGAGAGAAAAGGGATGACAATTAGAGGTGAGGATGCGGGCAAAATCGCAAATAGTTCCCACTGTATTCTTAATTTATTTCAAAAAGAATAATGGAATGTTGTATTACCTTCTTCTTTGGGCTCCTATGTCTGGCTCGGACCTCTTCATGTGACAAAAAAGGCAAAGGTAAGGAGCGTGAGGTAAATATTGTGTTTAATAAACAAATATCAGTCAGGGAACTGACATTAGTCCGGGGATGGAGAAAGGGGGGGAATATAAAGCACAATGCACGTGTGTAAAGGTGGGGGGAACATATTTATCTGTTGCACAAGGTGCCCCCGTACAGTAGGAGCAGGAAGTTCTATATGACATACAGATCAGGATCCAAGTCTACGGTACAAAAACTTAGCAGCAACATGTTAACATCGGAGACCAAGGGGCTAACAAAGTAGTTTCATTTAGAAAAAGTCACAGTATTCTTAAAGCATAAATTTGTTAAAAAGGTAAAAACAGTCCTAAGAATCCTCTAGGGTCAATGCTACTCACAAGATCTGTGTCTGAAATACATAGGTAGGGAAATTATCTATACATTTATACTCTAATAAAAAGACCTTCTGGCAATGGCACAGTACAAACTCTCAGGAAACGCGACAAAAATATACAATGTCTTCACGTCACATTTGCAGATTAAAATGTAACTAAGGTCTCTGGCAAGCACAATAGTTTCAGCGATCCAAAAAAAGAAACAACTTCTCTCCAACCAAAATAAAGGACACCATCTTGTTAGTTCAGCTATCTTGACAGATTATGTCTTTTTAATACAAAAATAAGGACAAATATAAATTAATATATATTAAAAGAATCAGATTGATACATGGGGGGGGGGTCTACTGAATAAGTACAGGTATTTATGATACAATAAATACTTGTCATCCATGACGGGGGGTGGTGAGGGTTTGGTTGGGGGGGGGTTGGTCGATAAACAGAGAGCAGTATATTTAACCTGGCCGGTAACGTGTGTCACTCTTCTACAGGTGAGCGCATATGCAGGTGTGCGTGTGTGTGTTTGTGTGTGTGTGCGAGTGTGTTGTTCAGTAGCTGTATAAAATACCACACGTTTGAGCGCAGCTGTGTGTAGGCCGGCGCACACAGTCTCAGAGGGTTCAGGAAGTCCGTTGAGGGAGACTGCACACTACTGTGGTGGGTCGGTTGTGTCGTTGTGGGTCATCTCCGTTCACCACCTCCCGTTGCCTTGCTGCGGCTCCTCTTAACAGTGAGTCTGTGGTTACTGCCGGTTAAGGTTACTCCTAAAAACACGCAACTCACACACAGGAAGCAGGAAGTCTTCGGCGACCGGTCAGTCCTCCGGGGGAAGAGACAGTGTGGCACATCATTGGAGTCATCATGACCAACAATAAGAAGTAGGTGTAAGGAAAAATGTCAACTCTTGCGTTTCTATTTTTTTTTTGTCTTTTTCTCCACTTCATAATAAAAAATAAGTCTGTTTTTGTTCTTTACAATAATTCAACATCCCCACCGAGGAAGCATCGATCATCAGTCCAGCACTGACAGGAAAAGAAACGTCTTTTTTTTTAATTGTTTCTCTTGTTTTCCAGGATAAAAAAAAAACAAAACAGGGTGGGTGGGGGCAGGGCCGCAGAGGGTGGAGGGGTTTTTCTCCGCGAGAAAGAATCGGAACCTTGGACACTGGGGGACGAGGATCAAGTAAGGCGGGCGGGGACACAGAACATATCTGGAGAGAAAGAGAAATCTGCCGAGGGTATTGTCTGATTTTTTTTTTTTTTTTTTTTTCTTCTTTCTTTCTTTTTTTATGAGGAGCACTTTGTACAGCCACACTTGACCACTTTCTCCACTTCCTGAACAAAAGAGGAGCCGTCAGTGCACTGGAAGGTGTATTTCCTGCGTTTGCTGCGGAGGGGGGTACAGCAGGTGCCTTGTCCTTCTGCGCCCCCCGTGCAGCTGCCCCGGCACTCTAGGCGGGAGACCTTCTCCTGGGTTTGGCACGCCGCGTAGCCTTGCTGTCTCTGGTAGACATCTCGGATCCGTTCCCCTCGGCAGGCCACCTCTGCGGGAGAAGAGCATACGGTAAGGTTACCCACGCGTTCCCTGATGTTCTGAAAATACATGGACGTGACGACAAGTGTGATCTCGATGGCGGGAGCAACATGCAGGTGGACTTAAAAAAAAAAGAGGCCATGAAGAACTTGTTGTTTTGCCAAATGCCAATCTGGTTTCCCTTCCCACCTCTGACACAGAGCAGTGCACAGATGCTTCCATGACTTCGTCTGTGGTAAACATCTAGAACTGCATCCATGCAGTTGAAAAAAACAATCCCAAATAGGAATTTGCAATACCATTCATCAATAACAGTTGAAGGAGCATGTCATGGAGTTATCTAGTAAAATGACAAAACATTCAATATCGTGCGAGGAAATATCAATAACAATGACCAAAATGTTGAACACTCTGACGCATAGGGTGAGGGGCGAGAGTTTCTCAAATGTTTAAGTCGTAACACTAAGGAACATGACTTTCTTGAATTTCTTTTTTGTAGCGCATCATTTGACAGAGCTACATGTTGCACGAGGTGAACAGCAAGCGAGCCGGTACATATGAGTGAGGGTGCGCGCAGGAGGGAAAAGGAAAAAAATCAGGCACAAGAGGCAGAGGGTAAACTGTGAGCCGGCAGTCTCACCTGTGTCACCCCCCGTGCGGGGTTAAGAGGAGGCTCGGGAGACGCTGAGTTCAAAAAAGCGACAGGGTTAGAGGTGTCAAGGCAGAAACGGCGCACACTGTCAGACACACATGCCACTAAGAGAGGGGAAAGGTTATATATATATGAAGATGAAAAGGAAAGTATGAAAGGAAAGTTCAAACATACATAAAGCAGCAACTGTTTTCAGTGTAAATACAAATAGAGGGAATGCTTCTCTTCACACCGCCTCTGTGTTGTTACCACAGTTTCTCTGCTGTGACGGGTCAAGGAAGACGCGTGCGTATCAGTGCATTTTGGTTCCCTGTGAAACATTTGGCACTTCCAATGTTTATAAAGAAAGATGGTACAACGTCCTTTATTCGAAAAAAGAAAAAAAACGACGTTTGTTTTTGGTCAAAAAACCAAATAAGACCCCACAACTACGGGGGAAATCTAGTGGGAGTTAGTAAATGTTATGTACAAGCTTTAAATCAAAGTATCATAGAGCAAAGCAGAAGATTGGAAAATATTATTGGAGAGAGACAGGCTCGATTTAAAAGCATAAGATATTATTAGTTGGAAAATGTGAGAAGTCATTTTCCCGGACACAAAGTTACAAATCTCGACTCACTGACACAGCGCACATACACAGGCATGGTTCCCAGTCACGCATCCAAGTTTTTGCTCACCTCTGTCACAGGCGTCTCCTGTGTATCCGCTGTTACACTCGCAGTAGGCCTTACCCAGGCCGGACACTCTGCATTTGCCATGTTTGCAGCGCGACAGACTGCAGGGGTTGGCCGAATCCAGGTCCTGCTCATCGCAGAGCACGCCGGCGAAACCGGGCTGGCAGCGGCAGGAGTAAGAGTACGAGTTGATCGGAAGGCACGTGCCGTGGATGCACCTGTGGGGTGGAGGAGGGAGGGATGGGGAAGATGAAGATGTGGACATATATATATATAATAAAAAAAAAAATAATAAAAACATCTCTCTTTTTTTTCTACAGCACTATATTGTTAAAACCATACAATCGCAATGGTGCTGAGTTTTTTTTTTTTTTTTTTTGCTTTTCTACTCAAAAGTTATGTCGGACAGCTAAAATAAATGGGCTGGAACTTCTCTGCATATTTAGGTGGTAATTCTCTTCAGGATCATCACTCTGGGCAACCGTTTTCATGTTGTCATTATAGCGGCCTCAAGGAATATGAGTACGCCTCAAAATGGCCTATGGGTAAATCATGCCACTTCTGCTTATGTTTTATTTATCAGTGAGACATTTGCATTTGGGGATTTTGGATGGTATACAAACAAATTTAAATGAAATCGTCGAAAAATTGTCCTGGCTATATTGTTAATGTGTCACTCACTTATTGCCATCGCAGGGGTTGTTTACTTGCTGGTCACACAGTGCTCCCGTCCAGCCTGGGTGGCAGGTGCAGCTGAAGCCGCGGTGCCCGGTGGCGTGGCACTCCCCCTGGACGCAGGCGCCTCTCTGGCACGGCTGGCAGCCCGGCTCCACTCCGTTGCCCAGCCACTGCCTGCTGCTGCTGCTGCTGCTGCTGCTGCTGCTCTGTGCTGTGCCCGTGCCCGGAGCCCCTGGCTGCAGCCCAGCGCCCAAGTCCTGGAGCTTCCCATTAATGTACAAGTTACGCAGGCAGCCGTGGAAGCTGGTGCCGTTGCGTCCACCTGAGCTGTGCTGCAGGGCCGACAGTCCGCCAGATGCTGAGGCGCGCTCCGGCATGCCTGATGCAAAAACAGAGTGATAAGAGTGTAGAAATACATCTAATTCCAATTCCAATACTTAATTCACACACATGAAGAAGGCTTGTCATAAACCAGCAGTGAACTGATCTCATGTGCAATCGACAGTTTTTTTTTATAATTCTAAATTATTATAGTACTGATCAGTTTTTCCATTTACAAAGCCACAGCCAGTGATAAAAAAAAACTATTTATGTGTCCTATTACTGTCAAAAATGTCTTCACTTTGGCAAAACTCCAATGTCTATAGTTACACCTAATTTTGAGTGATTATGATCAAGGCACTGTCCAAACAAATGTTAATACATACACTTCAGCACACAAGACAAACGCAAGGAGAGCAATTCAAATTTTGGACTGTGTCCCCATTGTGAATCAGTGAATTATTTAAAAAAATGTTCTTTGTAATCATCTCCAAATGCTGTGCAAATAGTATG
Source organism: Colistium nudipinnis (assembly GCA_016785305.1). Taxonomy (NCBI): domain Eukaryota; kingdom Metazoa; phylum Chordata; class Actinopteri; order Pleuronectiformes; family Rhombosoleidae; genus Colistium; species Colistium nudipinnis. Next base: position 277,614 of record JAFBJU010000236.1, on the reverse strand, counting down.
TTTATTTAATTTGAAGGCATATTTTCTATTTCTATATTTGATTTGAATACATTAATAAATGCAGCAATGAGCTTGGAATCCAGTCAGTGAGAAATACAGTCGCTATATTGTGACCATGTATTCGTCATTAACACACACGCACACACGCTGCCCTCTGGTCCTCACCTCCCAGGTAAAGCGGGGAATCTATATTGAGTGTGGACTGCTTGCTGATGGAGTTGATGGATTTGGGCGTCCCGCCGTCGATGGACAGAGACAGGGTTTGGTCCGATGCCACTAACTCCACCGCATGAAAACTGCCATCGTTCACGGTCTCCACACTGAGAGAGAGAGAGAGAGAGAGAGAGAGAGAGAGAGAGAGAGAGAGAGAGAGAGAGAGAGAGAGAGAGGATGGCGAGAATCTGTCAGAACACATGTGTCATCCATCATGGACAGTGGTGGTGTTGTGACATTTCTGCACGCATTGGGGCATACCTATATATAGCAGATGGAGGGTAGGACCCAGTATCGTAGCTGACCCTGAGGCGTCCTCTGTACAGCTCCATGGCAATGTGATCATTGTCCCCTTTGTACAATAACACGCCGCTGTCCTCATCTGTGGCAATCTGAAAGCACAGCGGGACCTCTGGCTCAGTGAATCCACATCAATCCTCAACGTAAAGCATTAAAATCCTGCTGAAACATGCAGCAGTTTTGAATTCAATTCATCAAATGCCAAAAATGAAAAAAATGAAAAATGCCTTTGCCACTTTAAAATAAACGGTGAGCTTTTTTTTTCTTTTTTTTAATAAATTCTACATAAAATGAACCTCAAAGCTGGCACGGACCAGTTTTACTTTGACAAAGCGAGCGCTCACCTGAAGGCTGATGTTGGTCTGAGGTGAGAGGAGACTGGAGGGGAGCTGCAGGTAAGACTCGCGGTTGACAAAGTTGACACTGAAGAGCGTCTCGCAGCGTTCGCCCTCGTAGCCGTGGAGACACTGGCAGCGGGGGTCCGTTCCATCGACCACGCACTGCGCCCCGTTGAGGCACTCATGGTTGTCACAGGGGCTGGTGCGAGGCAGGACCATTGGGGGAGAGAACTCACAGAATAACCCGCTGCGACACACAAACACACACACAAAACATATATGGCAATTAGTCCTGAAACTATATTCTTAAAAAAATCAGTGTGTTATAACTTGTTATAACAGTTCATAGTTGCTTACAACTGACTGGCTGTTACAGGGTAAATATTTGTCCTAAATTCAGTTTTGTAAAGATCACATGAATTCATTAGTCAAATTAGGGAAGTCAAACGTTTCATAGTTTTTTTTCCCCAGGTATGTTCAGTTGTCTATATCTTCCTTCTTCTTATCTTATTTTTTTAATTATTACAAATACCACTACAATAAATTGACTGTAGTAAATAATAAGCAGTGAAGTGCTGCAATAGCTAAAAACAAACACAAGGTGGCGACATTCCTCCACCACATACAACATTGAAGTCAGAAATATGTGTAGACTGAATATGAACCCAGCTTGGTGTAAAGAAGAGATCGAAATGTGTTCTGGCAAAAAAATGTATAAATCTGAATCTTTTAAATTTAGAAAACAAATCACTAGCTGAATACTATTTAAATCATGGGGAACATATAGTGCACAACGCTAACGCATATCTTGTTGCGGAAGAAGGGAGAAGATTGATATGAACGTGACGCGAGTTTTGTGCCTCACCTGTATCCCTCTGGACAGATGCAGGTGTAGCCGTTGACGGCGTCGATACACTGACCTCCGTTCTGACACTTGTTCTCTCCACAGTCGTCAAAGTCCAGCTCACAGTGCTCACCTACGTAGCCTGGAGTGCACTCACACCTGCAGTACACACACATACAGAGACGGGGAGGATGATCTCATATATGCTTGCTGGGTATAATTGTGCGTGTGCGTTTGTGCGCGTGTATTCAACGTACTTGTATCCCTGAGGGATCAAAATGCACTTTGAGTCGTGCTGACACGGGTTCAGCTCCGGAGCACAGAAATCCAGTTTCTCCTCACACAGCTCCCCTGGGAACACACAAAAAACCCAGACACATAAACAAACCCTTTCAAAACGTTGCATACCATCAGCAGTGCTAAGTCAAACTATAATATAAAACATCTTAATGTACCGCGACGCCCCTTTCAGTGTGTTTCTGTCTTTGTGTCTGTGCATATTAAGAGCCATGTGTCGGAACCACATGTACAGAAATGTGCGTGTGTGTGTGTGTGTGTGTGTGTGTGAGCGAGATGCATGGGTGTGCATTCTCATGATGGATGACTCTCTTGCGGCCCGAACCAACACGGGCGGTCTGATAAACGATCCCATCTCTGGGAATTTCATATTCCTGGTGATATTCCCCAGCGTATCTTGGCGTTGCTGAAACTCCGAACCCTCCAAATAAAGCACGGATGAGACATCGGGGAATGAACCAATACCCCCGGCATACGGCGTCTACTCACAATAGTAAACTCATAAATAATTAGAGGATCAATTGAGACAGTGTAAGAAACAATGAGAGTATGCGTGTATGTTTAAGCACCGGAGCTTCTATCTTCTATCTAAGCTTATTTAAAAGCTGCCGTATTAGTTTCAGTCTAATTCGACCCCACTTCATAATTAAACAATGTGCGTCTTCTTTACTCTGTTTTATTGTTTTTTAGAAATCTTGGCTTCACCTTTGCTTGGCTCACAATAGCTTAAATAAAGACGAAATTGCTATCATTAGTAGAAGTGGAGACTGTGGCTGCTTGTCTGTCAGTCCGACCAAGGAAAAATGAGACTCTCTATCATAATTAATAAGTGCCAAAGAAATAACTAACTGTATGACACAGTTCGTCACTGTAACCACGTTGGGCACTGTAGTTAATGCTCACTCTGTCCTGCATACACTTCTCTGTGACCAGGAATATTCACTAGAGCACCAAGGTTTCTAAAAAAAAAAAAAAAAAGTAAGTATTTCGGGGAAAGACTGGAGAAACTGGAAACTGGAATCGAGAGATGGACAACACATTTTTGGTTTGGTCTCTTCATGAGAATCCGACTTCCCCTTTCCCCAAGTTGTTTACCCGCAATATACCTGACCCTACCTAAGTACATGTATACATAAAGCAGCAAACAGGATAACCACAGTTATCTGAGCATGAAAACTCAGCGATCCGTCTGACAACATCGTGGACATGCACTGCTAACAGGAAGCGTGACTGCCATACGGTATGTTCAATCTGGGCCGGTACCAAATGCGTGGGGAGCGTGGATAAAGCACCGGGAAATGAGGAAGGAAAGGAAGGAAGGAGAGAGGGACAGGAAGGACAGAGAGAAAAGCAGACTAACCTCTCTCCACCTCATTGGTCGCAGCTGCAACCACAGAAGAAAACACAGACCACAGATGACAGAAAGCAGAGCGAGACAGGAGAAGAAAAAAAACACGCACACAGCGAGACAGAGAGACGCACAAAGAGAACACCGCCACAAAGGTTAGCTGTCAGAGATGCTTAGCCCGGTGCAAAAGCAGACAAACGAGTAGCAGCGGACCAGGGTTAGTCGGAAAACACATTTGATTTGTCTGAATTGTATCATTATTATAATAATATATATATATATATATTTATTTTTAAATCTATGTATGTCCATGTATGGTCGAGGACCAGCGAATCCTTCCTCTGGCTCGGCTCCACGTCACGCCAAAAACCAAATGACTAACTGCATTCAAATATATCTTATTATATATCGATAGCAAAACAGGCACATTAAAAGGTCAAGATAAAGGTCAAACTACGACACAAAAGGTGGTGACAGTGAAAACACAATTGGCACCTGTCGAGTTGTATTCATATGTCACAGGTATTTCGGAGGGAGGGGACCGTCGATTGGACTGTATTACTGGATTCGAACGCTACTTGTTAGGCAACAGTGGCTTATTTGTGCGCTTTTATTTTCATTTCTGCCCACTATGACTGGGCACAGCACTTTGCCATGCACGAGAATTGCTTCCGTCTGAGAATGTGCTCCACAAGATAAACTTTCGTCAGACCCCGGGTCAAAATGACAAGAGGCACAAATCTCATAACGTGTGTTACCTGTGTATTCCGGGGAGCACATGCACGTGTAGTTGTTGATTCCATCCACGCAGGTGGAGTTGTTCTCGCAGTCGTTGTCTTCACAGTCATCGATGTTGATCTCACACGCGTCACCTTCGAAGCCCTCCGGACACACACACCTGAGAATATGCAGCGAGACACACACACACACACACAGACACACGCACACTTGATCATACATACTGAACACTGTATTACTCTGGTAATGTGAACGTGCCTCAACTCTGTAACTACTACTCAGGTTTATGAACACACACACACACACACACACACACAAACACCCATACCAGGCCCGTGCTTGACGGGTACACATACAGAGAGGCACACACACACACACACATACAGAGTGCTGTATTATGGGACTAATAAAGAGCTCTTATGCGGCACACACTCAAGTGGATTAATATCTCATTATCTAGTCAACGACAGCTCTTCAGGAGGAATATTCGACCCCCTCCGTGCCAGAGGAGGAAATAAAAAGCGTACGAAGATGGAAGCGCAGAACATACAGAGGAAAAGGGAAAGGGAATGGCGATGGAGGAGACGGAGAGTGAGAGACATGATGAGCTGTGATCTCGGGCTGGTCTAATTGTCTGAGTGGGTGGTTGGAGTCTGCTCGGACTGAGCAGACAGCCATTAGCTCCCCTCCTGTTAAAACTAAGCAGCCTAATGACGATGATTCTCACAGCAGGAAGAGATAGACCGAAGACGGAAGGAGCCCGTGGCGCAATCTGCCCCCTGTAAATTCATTCCCGTCTTTCATTAGAGGTGCGGCAACGCGGATGGAGCTAGCTGATGAGGGTCAGGTCACCTGCATTGTCCTCTGCTCTATCCTTGATGTCTACCAGGTCAAGATTGATGCAAAATAGCCCCGGATAACCTTTAAATATGGGTAAAGGATGCTTTATGTCCCAGAACGCAACTTAGACCCTCCTTGCCTGTTGAATTTGACACGTCGCTGACGTGTCCCACGCTGACACGTTAACTGACATTTGTGCGTCCAAACAAAACCCATTAAAGAACAGAGGTGATGCATAACAATTTTCCTAAAAATCGAAATTTGACACTCACCAAAAGTTGCTTCCTTCTCCTTCCTTCAAATGACACGTTCCACCGCTCTGGCATGGGTTCCCGATGCAGGCGTGAATGGGCTCCTCGCAGTTTTGGCCCTATGGACACGCACACACAAGACATTCATTGATTTTAAAGAACAACATCGTAATCACCCAGTATGTGCCTCTGTCATTTAACAGCATGCATACCTTAAATCCATAGGGGCAGGTGCAGCGGTAGTAGTGCACGGGGTCATTGGAGCAGGTGCCGTCGTTTTTGCAGGGGCTGGACAGGCACGGCTCACACTTAGCCTGGATACTCATGTCCACTGGGCCTGTGTGAGGGAAACACACCAGCACACACACACACACACACACACACACATACAACAAAGAGATGTCAGGCTTTACATAGTGTGTGTCTGAAAAGTCCGAATACACAGGTTGGCAGACACTTAGACGGCTGTACATAACAGGGACCTGCTTGAACCTTGCATCTTCAGAAGTTATCTTTTTCATTGGCATGAATTATTATTTTTTATTTTTCGTTATTAAGATACTTGTCCTTCGGTCTGCTGTGCAATTTTGTCGACAGCTCACCTTTAATTATTGAAAAAAAGGTAGGTATCAAATTGGCGACTAAAAATGCACTGTATAATAATATGAAAGTGTAACCTTTACATAAACGGTAGTATAGCACTTGATGTCAAAATGTTGAACAAGGTTGTAAGAAGCAGAATATTGCATATTGTCTTTACAGGGCCAAGATATGTACAGGACTCAGACATAGCCCGAGCTCCGGTGACAGAACATCGACATTTCACAGTCGGGACACACAATGCTGGTGAGGACACGAGGGCTGGATGGGAAACAGAGCGGTCCAGTCTGACCAGGGTTCCAAGGAGGACGGAAACTGGGCGGGGACTGTCAGGAGAGACTGAGAGGGAAGGACTGGGATATGAGTGGCAACTTTACCTGGCGCCAGAAAACCACAAGGCCCCGGGACTTCTACAGTGTGTCAGTTAGATTAGGTCAAAAATAGTTTTTTTAGTCATGGATTCATGGGACACAATCAGTTCAAACGTTAGCATTGTGTGACAAGCCAAGATCATACTCGTATGCGCATTGGTGTGTGTGTGTGTGTGTTTTTTACAAAAAAAAATTAAGTTTATGAAGATTTTATTCGAACTTGTTGTTCACCGTTTATGACTTTGAAGTGAAAAATCTGAATGTCTTTATTTGACTGACTTTATTGAGGAATGGTTTCCTAAAAGTATGCTTTAATGATCCTATTTCCTAAATAAAAATACCAATTCATGTTCGCTGAATCTGTAAAAAGAACAATTCATGTCGAATGAGTTTGTACATTTAAGAATGCGTTGTCCTTTTGTTATCGCGTGTATATTTTTATAATTAGCTAGCATGTTTATGTTATATAAAGGTACACGTTGGCTGCAATTTGCTGTGTGTCCCTGTGTCGCTCGACCGGCGTACACATGAGCCACGGCGTGATTTACCTGTGCAGGTGAACTTCTTGGAAGGTGTGGTGAGCAGCAGTTTGTCGGTCATGTCGCCGGGCCCGGTGCAGCGGGCGATGCCGGGCTCCTTGTAGCCGCTCTTCACCCAATCTGACAGCCACTGCATGTGGCAGTCACAGTACAGAGGGTTGGCCCCCAGGGCCCTGCCAATCGGAGGAGCAGGAGGGTTAGCATGCACACGGGAAAAGTCAGCATTTCATATACTCGGCAGTGCAAAAAAAAAAAAGGCGACTATGTCATTGTCTGCATACTTACACACCCCTTGTGGAATGAAATGTGTAACCACAGATTATCACATCCACAAATAGCTGCGGTTGCCATGCCTGGGGGCGTCGGTCTCATGCTGACAGCAATGCTGAGCGTTAAACACTTTCCGGATTAATACCATACTTGTTTTACACGATTTGTAATTGTGTTAATTCAGGCAGAACAATGAAGTCATACTGGCGTTGGCCTTTGGGGCGTCAGCTGATTCATTCGCGCCCGCGCCCGCGCCCGCGCCCGCGCCCGCGCCCGCGCCCGAGTTTTTGCCTGATTCATAGGCTAAGCGGTCTCTGACTTTGTACCAGCCATATTCGCACAGATGCAGCGGGCTGCCTGACACTTGTCCGTATTACTCCGGTGAGCGACACCTTTCTCGATTGTGTGCGCTTATCCCGGGGGATTCGTTCTTCGGGCCGAATTATCACTCTGTCACCGTCCTCTCCTTTTTGGTCTTCACCCATTCATTGCCCTTTGCCGCTTCCACTGACTCTCCTGTCACTGCAGATCCTCCCCCTCCTCCCTGGCCCTGCAGTAACCTCGGTCGTCCCCCCGTCCGGCTGCTGGTTTGAGCTGTGACAAATTGCCGCTCGGATTCTTTGTGAAGTGCCTTATAGAGCGGAACGGAGTGGAAACTGTACGATACCTTTTTCATAGGTTGTAATCCCTTCGTGTTAAGCGTCTCTAACTGGACAGGTAGAACGGTCCAAAAGACAATTAGAGCCAGTGACGGGCTTGTAATTGGCTCGTTAGACTCATTTTCGGTGGTCTGCAGTGTGTTAAAATAGAAAGAAAAACAACAAAGAAACTCCTAAAGGCAGCCGCCTGTCCACGGTGCAGATCTTTCTGTGTGCACCCCTGAGCAGACCGAGGTGCTCCCACCCGCAGGTAACACTTGTGCGCTTCCTATATATAGCGAATGTGCTTTGTCTGCAGTTGCACGCAAACAGCATCAGTCAACTGAGAGACAGAGAGATAGAGATCCTATATGTCTATTACACTGTATTGTTAAGCTGTATTGCTGTCTTTGTGTGTATATATATATATATATGTATTCCTATATACACCTAACCTTTCATTTCAACTGGAAAATTGGCCAAAAAAGGAGAGGAGAAGAGTTGCTCAGTCTGATTCACTCAAAGCATCCCCGAACAGAGGTTGTCCTTCAGACTGATGACAACAACTATGGTGTGATGATATGTTTTTCTCCCCATTTCCATTTCCATAAGGTGTGAAGGTGGAGCCCTCAATCCGAGATACACCCAGACGAACGTGTTTCCGTGTTACTCACAGGTGGGAAAGTGATGAAAGGTCTTTGAAGGCTCCCTCCGGTATCAGCGATATGTCGTTACCATGGAGAGACCTGAGACAAAGCCAGAGGGAGGGGAATACAGAGAAAAGCGTCAGTCTGCCGGAAAAACCACCCGTGCGACGTTCATCAGTGTCGGTCTGAGCGGTGTTGGGACAGACACTCACAGCAAGCGCAGAGATTTGAGTCCATCGAACGCCCTCACTGGTATGCACCGCAGGCGGTTGTAGCTCAGGATTCTTTAGGTACAGAAAACCATTGTTGACACGGAGATACATGAGGAAATCCATTTGTAAATATATGCACACACACATCAGGCCATGTCAGAACACAATCCCGTTTGTGGCTATGTCCCACTGAGCAAAGCAGTCGAGCAAAAACGCACAGTATTGAACACCTTTTTCGGCACAAAACATTCATCCGTTTGGAACACGCAAACATTTTTTGCGGAGTTCAACCTTTTTTTGACCATTTTTGAACCCATGAGTCACCTACGGTGCACCTCACGGGATTGTATTTGTGTGTGATCCAATCACAACTCCACCAAAAATGGGCTCCTACAGGAAAATACATTCATTGTCGATTTCGAATGTCCTACTTGTGCACCAGTCAGCGACACACGCACACAGACACACTCAATGCAAAGGGACCAATGTAAAGCCAGACTCACAGTGTAAGCAGCTCGGACATGTTACTGAGGCTGTGGTTGGACAACGTGCTGATCTGGTTGTTACTCAAGTCACTGAAAAGGAAACAATAATAGATACATAAAACACACATGCATAAACAAATGCAACCTCACACACAGACACTATGCATAATACTCTCCTCCAGTCTATTGTGCTCAGGTAGTCACGCCTACATAAGGGCCAAACCATGTCAAATCCGAAGGATACGGCACAGAACACAGAATACCAGTCGGTTAGTTTGGATATTCAGAAAAGCAGAGTGTGAGGAATGCAGGCACAGTCATACCCTGTATGATACGTGTTTATTTATAATAAGTGTGTAGCTGAGTGTGGAAAAAGTCCAGCCGCGCGAGTGAACGTGCGTCTGATGATGTCATTTGATGGGTGGGACTTACATCAGTGTTAGATGTTTGTAATCGGAGAGCTCCGCAGGGACCTGTGTAAATTGGTTACCATCCAGGTACCTAAACAAAGAGAGAGAGAGAGAGAAAAATATAAGGGAAATAAAGAATTAAAGGCAAACATAGAAGATTGTGGGAGAGAGAGCAATGAGAGGGGAAAACGAAGTTATTTAACCATGTGGGAAATTCCTCATCTCCAGCAGTGTGAGCAGTCATTACTGCTCGAGCCATAATAAACACTGGAGTTTAATATCCCCACAGGCAGACTAATATAGTGTACCCCCCCTCCCTCCACACACACACACACACCCACACACACACACACACACACACAGGATCCTATTTCATTCAGTGTGTGACATTTAACTATTAATCCAGTATTTTAATTAAGTCTATGTTAATAGTGGAAGAAGCTGTGTGTGTGCGTGTGTACGAGTGCGCATGTGCGTTTGCAAATCTGCTTAAAACCCAAGTATATGTGTGTGTCTATGGTTTGCCATGTCATCTACGTGTTACTGCACATTATAACTATCGAAAAATGTCCCAAAACCGTTTATATTAACTCAACAGAAAAGTAGATGCTTGAGCCGTATCTTGTTGTGTACAATAAGGCAGCTACCTTAAAGGCGGGACCCTTTATCATGATGAGATTAGTCAATAAGTTGTGTTGACTGGTGCGTTGCTTCCTAAACTCACAGTTCAGTGGTCTCTATGGGCAGGCCTTTGGGCAGCGTGTTGAGACCCTTGTTGCTGCAGCGCACCACCGTGTCCAGACAGGAGCACTCCGCCGGGCACCTCAGCACCGGAGAACAGCTGTTCTCGTCGTTGCCTGGTCAGGGTGGATGAACGGATGGATGGAGTGGTAAGGAAGGACGCAGGAAAAAAAGGATCGAAAAGTTGCAATGACAAAGAAATAGAAAATCTGCCACAGCTGCAGATAACTGCAGAGGGCCATTTGTAAAATGACTGTACTGCACATCTCACCATCTTCACACGCAAAGTCCTGGACAGCCACATCCTGGATGGGGATCTCCTTCAGGAAGTAAGGACTCTGGCAGCGCGGGTTACCCGTGACGATGCGTTTCCTCCTCAGCCAATCCCCGAGCCAGGCCAGGTGACAGTTACAGTTGAACGGATTGGCCAGGAGGTTCCTGGAGGTCGGGGGAGGTGGAGTAAATCGTAAACACACTGTACCGCGCATTTTCTTTCGCGCATTTCAATGGCCGCGGCGCATCGTGCGTGCTCACAGCGTGGACAGGGAGTGCAGCGTGTCAAAGGCGGCCGGGTTCATGGAGGTGATCTGGTTGTCGTAGAGAGACAGCAGGCGCACCGAGCTCAGGCCCACGAAGCTGCTGTTGCTCACACAGCTGATTCGGTTACTCCGCAGCATACTGCTCACAAGAACACACACGCACACACACGCACACACACAGGCACAAGGGATTAAATCTGCGGTGTGGTTTACAGGAGAAAATATGCATTATTCATACATGGCCCGCTAATAAGATGCATTATATGCATGGATGTATTTGTGTGTGTGCTCACAGTGTGCGCAGGCCACCCAGTCCCTTCAGCATGCGGTGGTGTACGTTCTCCAGTCTGTTGGAGGTCAGAATGAGCTCGTTGACCCCCGAGGCTCCTTCGAAGGTCCCCTCCTCGATGTCAGTGATTCGGTTGTTACTCAGGTTACTGCAAGGAGTCGAGAGCAGGCGCGTGAGCGAGAGAGCGAAACAAGAGGGGATGAGGTCCTGGGGGGCAGGAGACGAGGAAAAGGGCGGCAGGGCGGGGTTTCAGGGGACCCGGGGGACAGGCATATACAGAGAGATACTTTTTTTTTTTCATTATTATTGCAGTCATATCTACGATAGTTTATCCCCCGCGCGACCCGAGCATGACTTTCTCCCGACCACATGTGCTTTGTTACGGTTCCGTTCACACCGTGACTGACTGACTCACATCTTCCTCAGCTGAGGCAGCTTTTTGAAGATCCCGGTCGCCTCGAGGACGGTGAACTCATTGTTGTTGAGACGCCTGAGAACAAGGAGGAGAGGAGGTGGTCAGGGACAAAGCGAGAAACCGAGCCGAGGGGTAGAGACGATAACGGGAGCGCTTTGTGCTGGACCAACGCCGCATGACTCACAGCTCGGCGGTGTACTGGGGAATGTGATCGGGTATTTTGGTGAGCTTCTGGTTGGAGCAGTCGACGGTGGTGCCCTCGCAGCGGCACTTCTCGGGGCAGGCCAGGTCGGCGAAGCAGTCCCCTCCCAGCTTGCTGCGGTAATCCTCGGTACCTGGTCACAATCACAGCCGCGGCATCACTGAGTGACCTCGCCGTACACGGGACCAACTCGGCGCCCACCGGCACCGCTTCCGACACAAAACTCGGCGCAGGGTTAAGGTTGCGATGGAACAGGGGGAATTCTGACACATCGCCGCGGGGCTCAGCTGCTCCCAGTTGGAGGGTGGGAATTGTCAAAATGAACCAAAGATGTTCGAAAAACACGACTGATCATGCTCATATGCCACATGACTCATGAGCGTCAGGAGCCAAGTCCCGAAAGACATACAAACTGTCAGGATCAAGACACGTACACAGGCACACACGCACAAGAACGCACACTGGGGCTTTTCTGTCCTGTCAGGCTGCAGAGAAACTGTTAGTGTTAGAGACCACAACACAAACACCGCAGGACGGCATCAAACATTTGATCATAGCACAAAAATGCTCGCGCACACCCAGGCAGTCATCTATCAAGCTGTGCACGCACACATGTCTCACACAGAAACACGCACACAGAGGTTGCGGGGCACAACAGAGATATTGTGCCATCTCTTGCGTGTTGGCCATGCTGTGGGGATTCGCAGGGCCGTTCCATGGTGCTTGACAGAACCATGTTCCACTATTGGAACCTGGCAGCCACATGGTTAGATCAAGCACAAAGGAACAACCTGCTGACTGACTGCTCCTCCGCTGGAACACAGGGATGGGAGGGACAGAGGGAGTAGAGGAGGAGGAGGAGGAGGAGGAGGAGGAGGAGAAGGGTGGGAGAACCGCAGGCCATGGTTTAAGGAGGAGAAAGAGAGAGTGAGAAGTTGAAGGACAGGAGCGAGCGAGAAGATGAGAAAAAATGAGGAGAGGGTGAAAAAGAGAGCAAGGAAAGGGAGGATGATGAAGTGTGAGGGAGAGAGTAAAACGGTAGAACAAGAAAGTAAAGAAAGGCGAGAAGAAGGCAAGTAGTACAAAAGACGAGGAAAACCGAGGAGGAGAGGAGAGATTTAGTGCTACAAAAAAAGGAAGGGAGGGGAGAAATGGAAATAATCAGGATAGGAAGAATCCAAGGAAGAAAGAACGTACGATGAGGGACGAGAAGCAGAAGGAAAACGGGGGGGGTGGTGGCTGCCGATAGAAAATGTATCTATTGGAACGAAGGCAGGGCAGAGAGGAAGAGAGAAGGATGCGATCAGACAGGCACATAAAGTACAGTTAAGTGACCAGGAAATTGCCGGGCGGGAGGATAAGGACAGGGAAGACCGGAGCATCTAAAGACATCTAAACTCAGAGACACATCACAGGAGCGGTGGGAGGAGAGCAACAGCAGCACGGAAGGCAAGAGAAACTCTGACTTCTTGGAACGCGCGCGCGCGCACGCACACACACACACACACAAACGCAACGCACACATTCTCGTCTTTTTAGAGCTGCGAGGACACTCGTGGACGCAACGCATTCCCTAGCCCCTCGGCCTGTCTAATCTTAACCATCACAATTTTGATGGCCACCCCTTATCCTCAAATCAAGTCTGAACCTCTTTAAAGATGTGAGTGACGGCTAATTGTTCTCACACCGATGGCTTGGAACCAAAATGTGTCCTCAGCACCATAGAAAGACACGCGCGGTCACACACAGACACAGACACACACACACACACACACATTCACCCGCACCCAAAAATACATGGCTCATGATGATGTGCTAAAGTGTAAATATGCCATCTATCTTCCCATGTTTGTAAACAGACAAGAGGAGGCGCGGGAGGGTTGAAGGTCGCTGTGGTAGAGGTCAAAGGTCAGAGGCCAGCTCAGGGACGAAAAGGTCGGGGATTTGGATTTGGAGGTGACGTAGAATCGGGTTGGTGTGTGTGTGTGTGTGTGTGTATATTACTTACAGCCGACATGGTGTACTCCTGAGTGTGTGAGAGAGGCAGTAGGAAAAAGAAGAAGGGATTTCACCCGTTTATTATTACAGAGAGAGCAAATGATGAAAACTGAGAAAAGAACCTGCAATATCTTCGTGTTTAGTTCAAGGGCACAGATTCATTTTAAGGGGTAATGACTTGTGAATGGTGAGGATCGTGCTGGCATAACATGACATAGGGGTGGTGCAATTTGATCCGACGCACATCCCAACCTTATTCGTTTGAAGAATGACTGGGTCAAAAATTCTGTTTAGGGGAATTGCGAGATGACAGAAAGCAGACCCCCCAAAAAAACAACAAGATAAACAGGAAAAATGTGTAAACCTACTCACGAGTGCAGCAGCATCATTTTTTGTTTTGTGTTTTTTTGTGTGTGGTTGGAGGGACGAATCTGGAATTTCTTGGACAAATTCAATTAATTTACAGAAATAAGAAACAAAAAAAAACGGTGCACTGCGAAATAATGAAAAAGTTTAACCAAGCGATTATAGAACTATCTTAGACAGGATACCAAGGTTGTACCGCAGTTTATTCAACATTTAGCCGCCAAAATGCACTTAAATTATTCAGCTTTGCCCCATATGGGGTATCTGGGCTTTGAAACCTCTGTCCCCCTGGTGGGTTTCAGAGTTAATGATTGTGCTCTCTCTCTACCACACACACGCACACAAACACAGACACGCTCACACACATACATGCATGCCCCTCGCATGCATGCACACACGCACGCCCGCCGCTCGCTCGCACACACGCGCACACACACCATGCCTCCTCCGTGTGCCGCAGTGGTAATGACCGCCGTTAGCCCTGCTACTGATCTCATATGCATGTCTCATTTACATATTTTACAGCACCCCTCTGAGCATGGTGGCGGCGTGACCTTTTGATGTTCTGCAGTGGGCGCAACAGACACAGATGCTCGCGGACACAGGCTCAGGCATTAGCGATCATCAGACGTGCTAAGACACCAGGAGGACCAGTATTAAACACACCGTCTGTGATCGTGCACCAGTATACTTCTATTCGTGCAGAACTGTGCATGTCCATTATTCAATTAACAATAACCCCGGGCTATCACGGGGGTGAGAAACCTCCAGCCTGCGAGGCCAAATATGTCTCACAATACCGTTTAATCTGGCCCATTGGACAATTTCAAAACTTTCTTTTTGCCAACAATAAAGGAAAATAGTAGACTAATATAAAGACTGACACGTGCGCCCAGGGTGGTTTCTTCCTGCTGTATGCCTGTCCCGTCATGGTCAAGGTGAAGGTAACACACGTGTTTGGCATTATCACTGACAAGCATCAGGCCAACGGTCAAGGAGAGTAGATGTGGAACGATACGCTCACCAGGAAACACGGAGAGTGTTTTTTTTTTGTTTTTTTTGTCGAGGTGTAAGACAAGCTGGTGTGCCCAGTTTAGTTCAATCTTGAGCATCGTAACAGCAACCAAGAAGCTGAGAAACTGGATGAGTTGCCAGTACAAAATGCTTTTGGATAATAATAATAATAATAATAATAATAATAATAATAATAATAATAATAATAATAATAATAATAATAATAATAATAATAATAATAATAAACGAGGAGTTGCATTTTTCATGGGACCAACTGAAAACCCAAGATATTAAAAAGTCAATGATGGACAAGAAATGTTCAACCTTTTTTTTTCCACCATCACTAAAATCTGACATCGGAAGCCGCACCAAGAAGCACTTCCAGTCATCACATTAGAGATATGATATACGTGCTCAATAATTTAGTATGCTCCGCGAAGGAGGTTGGAAAAAGAATTGGTATGACCCACGCCAGGAAACAGGTTCCCGACCCCTGCTCTATCGCCAAGGTTACGCTTGCCATCAAAGACCCGGTGCAAGGACGAGGGTGTGATTATCTGGCGCCCGGTTGGACGTGACGCATAGGGATGTACGTGTACATTAGATCATTAAGAGAAAAAGAGTTTCCGCATTCAAAAGGTGTCAGTCAAGGCACCGCAAGTCTCAAGCGTGTGCCTGTGCGCAGCCTCCGTGCTCCACGAGTGAACACGCACACACACTCACGAACACACACACACACGCTCACATGCTCAGTTTACAATACCTGGAATGAAATACTGTTCTCTAGCTAATGGGCAGAGACAGAGAGGTTGCGAGTGAAAAACAGCAAAAAGAGCATAAGGCTAGACTACAAGAAAGTACTGTGTGTGTGTATGTGTAATAGTAAATGGGAGATGCCAGAAAAATCTTTGGGTTCTGAGGTTAGTGAAAGAGAAACTGAGGGGAAAATCCCAGCAGGAAGAGACAGAGTGAAAACACAGGGGGAGGACTTGGTCTTAAATAACAGGCCGCGTGAGCATGTGCGTATGATTAGAAATAAGAAGAATTTGTCACAGCAATAGCTCACTGTAGAAATCGATCCCGGCTACATGAGTGTGAGTTACCGCGCGGTGCACGTCCGGTGGTGTGTTTGCGATTATACCTGAGCAGCGGAACTTCTTGCTCTTGATTTGACCGATCCGCTTGTTGGCGAGCCGCCGCGGGCTGGTGCAGCGAGCGCCGCTCGTCTCGATGGGATTGTCCTGCAGGTAGTCGGCCAGCCACTTCAGATGGCAGTCGCAGATAAACGGGTTCTGGGCTAAGTGACTGATCCCACCGCCCCCGATGCAAAACCACACCAGAAAACACACACACACACACACACACACACACGAGCTATGAGAACAATTATAGACGGCAGTTGTAGCAGTACACACACTGTTCTACACAGAGCAATTCCCTGGATATATTTATTTGCTGTTAAAAGGGTAAAAGTGTTTTTGCTTTACACTCTGTCACCTGGTTACTGGTATGATATATGATATATGATATATATATATATATATCATCCCAATACTTCTGTCCCTTATATCAAAGCCTTTGGTATATAAGTGCAATTTATGGATTAGTTGAAAAACGATTTACGACTACGATACTCCTCTACTGTTTAATATTTCCTAATGCTTTATAGATCAATCAGCTACAAGCCACTGATAACAACCTTTAGGATGCCAGCTCGCTCTTACATTCATCAGGCTAAGTAAGATGTGACTCGTGTTACTCATCCATATCAGGTAGTTCATGATAAACCATCATTATGCATGGAGCCAAAGGTGAGTGGTCAAACAGGTCACTGAGGAGGTCTCTCTCATGAAATGAAGAGCTAAAAAAACAAGAATGTCACGGAGGGGGGGGGGGGTATAATGGTTTATAATTGATCTTTGAAGCATTAGTAAATAATTGATCAGCCATTAATAGTTCATTACAGCTTGGAACCCTTCACAAATGGTAATTTAACAGGAGGGGTAACCGTCTTAGTTATTAAATAAAATAAGAAAGTAAAGTTTAAAAGGCGAGCATGTGAAGGGAATCTAAGGCTCCACTGCTTTTGTGACGGGAGTTCGCGACCTCAGTTTACACAGTACGTTATACGTCAACAATACACTAACAACGAACGGACTCATTTGAACCAAAACCTTCTCCCTAAACCCAGTTATGTGTTATGCGTAAACCCAACCGAACAGTGACCGTTCCATTGGGGCCACCCGTTGGTGCACGTAATCACCGCAATCTGCAATTGTTCAGTTCCGATGATTGCTGGCAACCGCTCACACAGGGTCTGTGTCGAAATGAGCCGTGCGTGCGTGTGTGTGTGCGTGTGTGCGCGCGCGTGCTCGCGTGCGGACGCGCACGTGTGTACATACAGCGTTTGGATGGCTCTCAGCGACGAGAAGGTTCCCTTGGCGATGGTCTGGAGCTTGTTGTCATACAGTGAGAGCAGATTGAGGTTGTGGAGGTCCTGAAAGGCATCCACCCGCAGACAGGCTATCTTATTAGCGTTCAATAACCTGAAAGAAAGAGGGGAAAGAAGCAACGGGGAGAGACAGAGAGATGGAGGATGAAGACTCATCCTGGTAGGGGTTCTTGGGGGTCCTCACATACATAGAAAGGCACAAGAAAAGTGTGTGTGTGTGTGTGTGTGTGTGTGTGTGTCTTCTTACAATAGCTGCAGGGAAAACAGTCCCTCAAACAGTCCTTTGGAAATCTCAGTGATCTTGTTCCCATATAGTACTCTGTAGAGAGAGAGAAAAAAACAAAACACTGCATCATTAATTAATGAACATAAGACATAAGACATATTTTAGACAACAATACCGTATTGATATAAACACCCATCGTAAACAAAACATCCAAAACGTTTATATATTAGAGTTATAGATGGAACAATTCTAAGACACAGGAACATTTAGTTACTTATCCAAAAGTGTGGTTTCTATCAGTGTTTGACAGCGCGCCAGTGATAAATACTGTTTTTATTTCACAGTATGCCAGAAATTAATACAAAAAACTCAACTCAGAAGTGTCCACATCTGTGGTAAATTAGGCTGTAATATTAACACTAATATATTCATAACAAGATAAAAATATCAAACTTGAGCAATTTATCAAGCTTGACCACTTCACTAATGATGGGTGAAACCATCACGAAACAAGGTTTAAATGTTCCCAAATGAGTCGAAATGGACTTTTAAAAGGTTGCGCTTTTCTGCCTGCATCACATGAACGCATCATCACACCAAAAGAGACGGAATTCTGCTCTTTACCGGAGAGAACCCAGAAACATCCAGGAAAAACATGAGATGATAAGACCTTTATCACGGATGCGATAAGGTCAGATAAGACGCTCATTTTTCTTGGCCTCCAAGCTAATAAATATTAATAAAACCAGACCAGCACAAATTCTTGACTCCTGACACTGAGCCAACACCTGGCCGTAAGTAAACACTCAAGGACATAAAATGTAACTGGTTGTGAACACTTTTCATCGAAATGTCACAACATAAATCTGGCTGTGGCTACAGTGGGAGGAACGCACGCCGTTATCGGAGAAATGCTTTTTTTTTTTATAAATACATCAGATTACATACACAAACGGGTCAAGGCTGAGACTGCCACTGCCTGGCCCAGCGAATACCTTAGACGAGCTCGCACGCACGCGCACACACTCATCATACATTTTTTCACGCTCCACGCCGAGTTGAGTTGTGTATGTAAGCAGTCTAAAGACATGTGTTTTAAATTGGCTTTTATTTCATTTTATTGCTCCGAGTGCCTGTCCCTGAGAGACTTGAGGTTGGGAAACACACGATGTGGGGAGCGAACGCTTCATTTGTCTCTCGCACACATTAGCTATGCACTGTTCTGCCCCCCCTACACTCTCACCCACACACACACACACACACACACACACACACACACATTTGTTTGACTTCATTTGGAAAGTAAAACAAATAGAGCTACAAAAGTTTTAGTACTTTTAGCAGGCCTATTAGTATTTTGAGGCAAAAATCTTCTAACATTTTTACAATCTCAGCTGCTTGTGGTTATCCGTCCCATAACCCGCTGGGCCTCCGCAGCGTTGTTTTTCCACGCGGCCTCTCCGAGACATGTCGCTGCTGCATGGCATTACATAGCACTTTGCGTGAGGGCGAGACAATGTGGATCTCTGGCGGCAGAGGTAGTGTTGAGGATTGACATCAAACGAAAAAATGAAATGAAATGTATTTGAAATGAAAATAGGTTCAAAACCGCTACGAATCAAATAGAATCAATCATTGTAAGCTTTACTTGAGGATTGACCCTCGGCCGAGTGTGTTGTGAGTAGGAGGTCCACTTATGACCCAAAGACACGCACACACGGCCACGCAGACAAACACGGACGACTCGCACACAGCGAAACAGACACAGGGTCAATGGAGCATTTACATCCCTTCACACCAAACTCTGATACACAATGACCACACAGCGCAGCTTAATGTGAAAGCCATATTATATGTGGTGTGTCAGCATGAATGTGTGTGTGTGTGTGTGTCCCATTCTCTCTGTGGTGAATGTGTAATGAGGTGGCAAAAGCCTCCATTCAGCAATTTAGTGTTTATGAATTATTGACTTTGGAGAGACGAGACCTTAATATAACTCCTTCATGAAATAACTCTACATCTCTCTCCCCCTCTCCTGCACCTCTCTCCGTCCTCCTTCACAAAGCTTCACACGCAAAGCAGATGGTCTGACCAGAGGCTCGAGCCCAAGACGGAGCGTCAACGAAAGTGCATCTAAAGAAATTGCCCCCTCGTTTTGAATTTTGAAAATGCATCGGCGTTTGACACGTGGTCAAAATATTTCCACTATTCGGGAACAATCAAATGATTTGGACGGAAAAAAATAAAATAAAATGTTGGCCATTGTTCCTATTTAAAAATATATATAATATATATCATTGTGAAGCCCAACAGGGCAAACAACACAAGTCGTTAGATGATAATTGAATGTGATTTGAGATGGGATTTTTTTCTCCCTTAGATATTTTTGGATTTGGATTTTTTCTCAATCAAACCAAGCCAGATCCACAGTGTTAATGTTGGCCTGAACTCCAGTGCAATGAGATAGGCGCTACACTGACGGCCATGCAGTGGATCTGTCAGTTTCCTGAATGGAAACTAAGCAGTAAGCAGTCATACGATACATATATTTTACACAAATACACCTTTTGATTCAAGATACACCTCAGGAATCTGGGATTTGGGATTTTTTGGGGGGAGATTCAAAGGGCTTGGTTGATATGATTTGTGTAAACTACAGACCTAAATACAAACACATCACGCAGTACTCACAGAGAGTTGAGGGAGCGCAGACCTTGGAAGGCGTCCGAAGCCAGCTCTGATATCTGGTTGTTGCTCAGGTCTCTGGGAAGAACAGAGAGAGAGAGAGAAAAAAAAAGTGAAACACAAAGGACAAAAAAAAAAAAAGAACAGGGAACACAAGTCGTTGTGGATAGTTGACCGGGTGCGCAATACGTGTTTCTCTTCATCTACTCACATCCTGCGCAGCTTCTTATAAGGAGAAAAGGCCCCAGCTGGGATCACCTTGATGGCGTTCTGCTCCAGTCGGCTGGAACACACACACACACACACGGGCCGTTGAGGAGAGACATTAACATCCCCCCCGATCACAGAGCTATCGCCGCTGTATCGCTGACTGCCGCTCGTTTCCCGGGGGCCTCTGGCTGAGGGCAACTTTTGCAGATAAGGCGCTTTGATGGCCGCTGCCAGAGTCCGTCACATTTCTCTGATCCTTTTCGCCCTCTTTAACATGTATATACAGTCAGATGTTGACACACACAGACACACCCGCACACGTACGCACACATACACACATTATCTGGGCAGTGTTCCATTAAGTGCCGGTCAGACTCTGCATCACCAAGGCCCTAACAAATCAGGGCTTGAGAGCGAGCGAGCGAGGGGGGGAGAGAGAGAGAGAGAGAGACGGTACAAACAACAACGAAAACCGACCCACACAACTGTTCTTTCCCATGTTCAGTCACCATGACAAGAAAGGCGGTGGAACATGATTTGCAAACCAACCGCTTGATTGCGAAAGCTTTCCCGACCATGAGTTGGCTTTTCGTTCGCCGCTCTCTTTTGTCAGCGTTGCGCTGTATTCACCTCTGGCTTTACGTGAGCGCAACCCAGGTCACAATCAAAGGCCCTAAATCGGGCGAGTCTACGATTTTGGAGTTGAGGCATGTCTAGACCGTTTTTAAAATGCGATGTTAACGCAAAGTAGTTTTAGGGTCAAGTTTTGACCTCAGATAGTCCAAGACGAGGGGTTACGATGGGTTACGATGACATTGTAATTTCATACGCAACTGTATTTTAATGGCTAGACAATATGTATGGCCTGTGACCTGCCTGTGTGATGCTATTATTATTATTATTATTATTTTCCTCGAAAATGTCATCAGGCCAAACATTGTATCAGCCAGATATCATTCCGTGTCTTCCTTCATGTGACCCTAAGTCTGAATCAAGTTCAAGTGGCAAGTTTTCAAGTCTTCTCTCCGTACATTGTCATGACACATGAGCTGGGCTCTAACCCCTCCCCTCCTCCTGATGCTCCCTTTCAACAGAGATATGATCTCTCTTGTCCTTCAGATTAATCTTTTGAATCTTCCTCCCTCATCCCTTCATTATTTCCTTAAGCAGGGGAAGAGCTGCATGAGCGGGCTTTCTCATTTCACAGACGCGCGGTTTTATTCTACTGCACGAAAGAGAAAGAGAGCAGTGAAACACAAAGGTGCAACGGAGACAGGGAAGGAAAAAGCGGAGAGGCGCGCGGGAAAAAAGAAAAAGCCGGAGAGATATTATCCCGCCGCACCGCGCACGTATGCCGAGGTTTTTGAGCGCGCATGTGCATGCGAAGCAGGTTTAGCGTGGCGGTGTCACCGCGCGAGGGCGCGTCTTACATCTCAGTGATGGTTTCAGGCAGGTTGGTGGGGATTTCTGTCATTCCCTTCCCTCTGCAGTCCACGATGTTGTTACTGCAGGTGCACGACTCTGGGCACTGTAACACGCTGCAGGTGGAGGAGGACGACGACTGGTGACCTGCGCGCAGACAGAGGGGCCACAGTTATCAGTGGACAAAGACAGAAAGGATGCCGAAGCTGATAGAATTTTGCGAAGAGAATAATCAAAATAGAGCTTTGCACGGGGCCAGGTGAGAGAGAGAGAGAGAGAGAGAGAGAGATGCCTTCCCCGAATACTCTCCAATCAATAATATATCAATATTAAAATATGTAAAAAAAAATAATAATAAAAAACAGGGCGGTGCATATTTCCCAAAGGGTAGAGGGGTTTAAGCAAAGCCAAGCAATGGATGATGAATACTCGCCTTCGTCCCAATCTTGAAAAGCGTGAGCAAAAAGACAGCAAGAAAAGGCAGAAAGCAGATGGAGAGAGTTCACCACTGTAAAACGGCGAGCGCAGCGGAAAGGCACGAAGGGCACAGTCCTCCAAATGAGCCACATCACCTACCTGTGCAGGCAAACTCCTTCTTCTGCACCTCAGCCACATTGTGTCCCCTCAAGTGCGGCGGGGCCATGCACTGCGTATACAGACCCAGACGGGGGCGTTGTCGCAGCCACTCTGACAGCCAGGCCACGTGACAGTCACACTGCAGGTTGTTGGAGTGCAGGCGGCTGGGGGGGGGGGAAGAGGAAGAGGGGGGGGGGGGGGGGGGGGGGGGGGGGGGGGGGGGGGATAGAGAGAGGAGGGGACGAGCCAGAGGGACAGGAGGGGATGGCACGTGTGTGGTGAGAACGGGAGAGGGGGGATCGACAAGTGGTTACGACGGGAGGAGGCGAGGGGGGGTAATATATTTGAGGGAGGTGTGGAGCAGGGTGGGTGGAGGAAGGAGAGGTGCAGGTCTGGGTCAATCAATCAATCGGCTGCAATGTAATGTCTATCAAATACTCTGAGGTGCCACTTACAAGGTCCTGAGCTTTGGCATGTGGTTGAAACTGGCCACAGACAGTCGACTGATGTTGTTGTTGTTGAGGGTGCTGAGGAGGAAAAAAAAGAAAAGAAAAAAGCAGCACAATGACCCATGGATTTAGTGTTTTTTTGGTCATAGTGACTTCGTTGCACACAGAGACAGAGAAGTGACGTGAGCCTGGTTTATACCTCAACAAGTGATTGATGCAGAGCCTAATAAATGTTGAACGACAATACTTTTTTTTAAAGTGGAATTGCTGCAATGCAGGGAAAAAAAAAGAGAAGATGTGGGAGATAATGGCTTCCTGAACTGACTGACGGCAGGAGGAGGGTCGGTTTCTTCAGCTTGCCCGGGCCTCACACAGGCGCCGACAAGAGAGGCTAGGGCAGTGGACCAATCAGAAGCTGCGTTGCCAAGTATGAATTGGCCTGTATTCAGAACCCCCGGGGTGCGGAGGTTGGCCTCAAATGCAAAGGGTCATTTTTTTTTACATTTTGATGACAATAAATCTTGACCACATAGA
>JAFBJU010000236.1:138230-240730 GCA_016785305.1 Colistium nudipinnis | reverse complement strand
TTTTAGACTTCCTCTTTCCTCGCACATTTCAGGCCACACTTTTCCCTTACTTCGTTCCTTCTTTCCACCTTTCCTTTTCCCGTCCATTCTTCCGTCCTGCTCATCCTCCTCGCTGACCCCGCTTTTCTATATTTTCCACTGGCCATTTTCGCTCTCCCTTCTTCCCACGTCTACTTCATGTCTTCCTTTTTTTGCCCATTCACTCCATTTTTCCCCCTCATAAGCTTTTTTCCTTCTGTCATCCTCACAAACCCCTTATTCCTTCTTTTTTTATTTTCTCCTCCTCTTTTGCCTTCTTTCCTGCATTTCGCTCTCCCTCGATATCCTTCTTTCAACTCAAGCACGGATTTCTTTTTCGTGTCATCCGCTTTTCACTTCTCCCCCTTCTCTTCCTTCCTGTTCCATCTCCCACCACTTTCACTGGCTATTCATGCTTCCTTCGAGTCCCCCACATTAAGCAGGGCATTAAATACCACCAACCACCACATGCACGCACGGGCTACTGCGGCTTCGGCCCATTTCACGGTCCAGACGCACGTTTCCTCCCTCAATTTATTGTCTTGAGGTGGCCATGGAAGGACACATGCCCTCCCTCCCCTTCTCTCACGCTCCCTGTCTTCAGCATAACCTCACTCACGCACACACACACACACACACACACACACACACACCCACGCACATACTATTATGACTAAGTTTCATGTCACAACCATTTTCAGGAAATGCACGTCCGTTCCACTAGTTCTATGTACATATCCATGTTGATGTTGACCTGTACGACTCTTGGGCTTAGTTTAAAGGTGCCCTTAATAAGCTGCATTCACAAGTTCACAAAGGCCATCCCTCCACCCACTGCAGTGGACACCCAAACGTGTCCTCTGTTCTTGCTCCTGAAAATGATCTCCGTCAGCAGGAGCTCGAAAATCACTTAAAATGACTTCTCAGTGTTTGGACAATAGAAACAATGCCCAGTTGTGTTAGTTTGTCAGTTACTGTAGAAACCGTTTCACCACTTCAACAGGCAAACTGCACTTTCCAAAAAGTACGACCGACCAATCTGATTGTTTGGAAATAACCAACATTTTCTTCCCCGTAAAATACTCCACTGTTGAGTGATGCCTCATGTGTTTCCAGCTGCAGCAACTGTGGTTTTCTTGGAATAAACAGAAGAACCACCATGACAAACAGCAGACAAAAGTGTGTGACCCACAGGGTTGTCAGGTTCACTTCTTGGTAAAACCGGGCTAGATGTCATGGAATATTATTCACGGAAGGATTTGGGTTGACACTCGCTCAGAAAGTGTCCGGCTCTGCTGACCAACAGGGACTTCAAAGAAGACTCCGACGCGGGGACGTGCGCAAACTGGTGAACTGACTGCACGTCCGACGGGTGAAGTGCGAGAGGCGCGCTGCCAAAACCAGCACACACAAATGACAGCTTGTGTAAAAAAAATAAAATAAAAAATAAAAAACTCACAGCCATACCACTCGAACACAGCACGGACCCCTTTCGAGGAAAAAATGGTGCAACTTTAACCGCGTTGGTTGCATTCAGTGAGCCAATTGCAGCGGTGGAGGCCGGCGTTGTGGGGACATTGTTCGCTCTTTTTATTTTTTTTCCTGTTGGGGTCTCGGGAGGCCTCAGCTGAGGCCATGGTGAGCAGGCTGCCTGGCTAGAAAGAGAACACTCTAAATAGTGACAGGCAGCACTTGAGACGGGCCTGGGAGTGCAGAGGTCCTACTGGGCTATTGTCACGCACCACACAGGTTAACAAGACACTGCACCCTGCCTCCGACCCCTGTCTTTCACTCGTCTCTTTTGTCTCTCTTTTGTCGCTCTCTCTCTCTCTCTCTCACACGCTCGCTCGCATACATGCGCCTAAATAACCTTTCATCCGTTTTCATTTTTCACTTCCTTCCACACGTCTTTCACTTCCTCTGTTTGCGATCTCCAATTTATTTTTGTTTTACATATAAAGGAGAGAAGGAGTAATTCCTTTGCTCCAGTAAGGATTTTATCCCCACAATTGTTTTTTTTTATTGAATTAGGCTGTTCCTCTATACTATCTGCTCTTCATCATTTATATTTCTGTCCCACACTCACCCCCTCTCTCTCTCTCTCTCTCTCTCTCTCTCTCTCTCTCTCTCTCTCTCTCTCTCTCTTCTCTCTCTCCCTCTCTCTCTCTCACTCTCTCTAGCCTATTCAATTCATAACTCTAGGTTATCATTTCAAAAGGCAATTCTAGCCCTCGCAGAGAAGACAGTGTAAAGAGGTTGCCACAGGGCAAGCATGCATCGACGCACACACACAGGCACGCACATTCGCACAAATGTGCATGTGCAAACCAAACAGAGAGAAGGGCCGACACTGCAAAAGCCACACATGTAAACAAACTTGACAAAACACAAACATACACATTATCAAGCAATGTTTTTTTTGCTGTTGAAAACACACACACACCCTCTTGGTCTCAGGTAAATATACAGATGCTAAGTGGTATCTTAGAGACACCAGCAATTACACCCACGCAGACACACACACACACACACTGGCATGGCCAGGAAGGGAAATCCCTGATTGCTAAGTTTATTATTCTGTGTTGCCTCCATGGGAATAAGACTTTTTTTTTTTCATAGCTGTA
The DNA here is from genome assembly GCA_016785305.1 of Colistium nudipinnis. Classification (NCBI taxonomy): domain Eukaryota; kingdom Metazoa; phylum Chordata; class Actinopteri; order Pleuronectiformes; family Rhombosoleidae; genus Colistium; species Colistium nudipinnis. The sequence continues at coordinate 238,088 of JAFBJU010000236.1, read as the reverse complement.
GTGCCCTGTCTCTTCTTCACCCATCTCCAGTCACCGTTTTTCTTCTGTCTCTTCTTCTGTTCTCCTTATTTTTCTTGTCTGTCTTTCTGCCATGCCTGGCTGACATTCTGTCAGCAGTCCCTGTTGCTCTTTCTCTAAAAGCTCTTAGCTGCCCTCAGGGTTCAACTTATAATATTACAGTACACCTAAATCTCTCTCCAGCACACACACGCGCGCACTCGCACACGCACACACACAGTAGAACACTAATGGAAAAAAGACATACAAAAGGGCGGCACTAAGTGAGCAAAGAGCCACTGGGCGCAGATGGAAGGAGCATCTTAAAGAGCCTTTTGGGTCCCCCTCTGTGTCACACACACACACAAATAGCAGTTACCGTGGGATTACTGTCTTAGACCTCTGGCCAGATCAAAACGCTCTATGATGCATGTGTGTATGTGCAGATGTGATCAAAATGGCCTGGAATTAATAAGCACTTTTGGGAGCAATTAGGAAACAATGGTTACTTGGGAAATATATATATATATAAAAAAAAAAGCTTAAATGCAGAGTAAAATCTGTCCCTTCCCTTATTTTGTACTTCTGTTAAATATTAATGGATCCCTGGGAGGTTAGGATCTGCTGGGCCAGCTAATAAAAATCCTAATAAACAAGTGCCACACTGACCGAATATATACACAAAAATACCCACTGCAGACAAGCACAGAGTACCAATGTGCGCATCCTCATTCAAAACCTGCCTCAATCAAACCAAAGAACAAACACTTTCTCTGCACTGCAGCATACCGCATACTGTGCGTGCATGTGTGTGTGTGTGTGTGGGTGTGTAACAGTTTACTGTATCATACCTTAACCATGGGAAATACCCACCGCACATTTCAATTACTTACATGTGTGCGTGTTTGTGTGTGTTTTTGTGTGTGCGGGCATGCATAAGCGTGGCGGGGCGTTAGTAACTGCTCCATTGATGAAAGAATGAAGTCATTTTTCAATGTGGGGTTAAGCGCTGCATTATTGCCGCCTCATTTGGCTCCTGTGGGCCACCATAGCCCTCCCGTCTGGTTTCCATGGCACAGGGAGAGAACAGAGAGGGGAATGTCCCTGCTTACCAGACTGCAAGTTCATCCATCAGCTCTCTCTCTCTCTCTCTCTCTCTCTCTCTCTCAGTCATACACACACACACACACACACACACACACACACAGGCAGCCGGGCAATAACGGCTTATCCCACTCACAGTCAACTTTCCCACAAAGTTGCGACAAATCAAGAGCACCAGCGTTAATTCTCCTAAAGCCAGCCGATATCACATTATGCGCCGGTTGCGCTTGGTTCCGCAGGGCTACGCAGAGCCGCGTGTGGCTGTAAAAATCGATTCTTCTAAAAGGGTGGCATGACTGCTGCAGTTCACACAGTCTACAGGAGCTGGAAAGGAAACATGAGCCCCCAACCCTGGCAGGGAACCTGTAGGTCGTCGAATGTGGCTTATGGGCGTGCGTACGTGTGTTGTGTGTGAACAGCCTGAGAGCCGTGCAGCCCTGAGGAACACAAGTGTGTACCAGCACACACGCACTGTAGGGATTGTCCGCAGTAATACGGCGGGACGAGCAGGCTGCACACGCACGTTTCTGTGTGTGTGTGTGTGTGTGTGTGTGTGTGTGTGTGTGTGTTTTGTTTTTGTTTTTGTTTGAACAAGCCCTGAAGGTGAGCCAACCATTTGAGCATTGTCAGTTCACGTAATAATGACATTCCTCGGGTGATATCATTTAAAGCAGATAGGGAACAGCCTCACTGCAGAGACACAGAGAAATGAATGATTGATCGGTCCTCAGACATTATTGGACACTTAGCCAATTTTCGTGTGTTTGAGAGAGTTCAGAAAACACATCATACAAGCTGCATCATTGTTTGGCTTCCCCTCTTGTTTTTTTTTTGTTTTTTTTACTTTCCTTTACTGCCCCTGAGATTGAGTCCCTCTCTTTTTTCTGTTTACTGTAAACATCTCCATGAATCACTGTCATATGAGCGCATTCATCTCCTATAGAGGGCCAGCAACCCTGCGGCGCACCATTCGCCCTCATCCACCCACTCACGCTTAGCTTAGAGCGCACGCAAACACACACACACACACACACACACACACACACAGAGGCACACATGCATGTATGAGTCCTTGCATGTGGTCACGCCAACACACGCGCACCAACGTCTGCAAACCTATCGCCAGTGCGCCTGGGTGTCATTTTATTTTTCTTTTAATCCATTTGTCATGGCGACACAAAAGGGGATGACAGCCAGCACAAAATGCAACTCGCCCCGCACACAGGCACACACAAACACACACTCAAGCTGTTAAACACAGTACATGACAGGATGCTTAATCACTGATGCTAAGTTTGATACACATCGCTGCTCTCTGTTTTTCAAAGTTGGATGACCTTCCTTATTGAGAAGGAGGGACATATCCCCCTCGCATTAACAAAGACAAAAGTTCTACACAGAAGGCCTCCAAACGGCATACTCACAGGCCCCGCTTAATTCTATTCTCAGATGCTCAAATCAGTCAACGTAAAAACTCGCAAACAAAGTATACAATAAGTAACACTGTTGCGGATGGTATTTAGTGAATAAGCTTGAAAAGAGCAACACACCGTGCAACAAAAAGTATCTGTGCTGCACATGCGCTTTCAAGGGTTGTCATACCAACAATCACAAACCGTCGGAGGGGGGGCCCGGTGAGCAGAGGGGATCCATTTGGATCCAGCTCTGCTGCCCCCGATGTCTATAAAAAGCCTGGTGTCACATAGTGAGATCTCCTGACTCCTCTCCCAGACTCTCTGACGAGGTGTCAACCCTTCTCAGCTCCATCTGACACAGGAGCCACATACCAAACGGCGGGAGAGCATGTGTGTGTTGTCGCATTCCTATTTGCGGTTTGTGTGTTTGCGCATCATGTTAAGACCTGAGAGTGTCACGGGCAAATAAAATCAGGGCACGCTGCACGCTTTGAGAAATGGAACCGGAGTCAACGAGAGACACTCTGGTCTTCCTCGCCGCACTGAGAGGCGTTTGGTTCAAGCCTGACCAAATCAAAATGCCTCCCGTAACGCTATCGTCACACAGCAGCACACCCGCCCCCCCCCTCCGGCAACTGTATTAAACTCATTCAAAAGTCACACAACTTTATTAACTCACACACAGCGTGACGTGTCTCGAAAAGCAGCAGGCTGGACAGGCTGCCTGCCATTCCCATAACATGACTTTATTAGCCGGTCTATTGACACGGTGGCAGACTGGCCTCCTCGCTGGCTCAACAAGTTCATTAAGTTGTTCACGTCTGGCCTGCGAAACAACACAACCGTCTTACTAGTTGCCCGGCCCAACAGGAGCAGCAGGGCAGAGGCTCCTTCTGTCTGGGCCTGTGATACAATACGCTGGGGAAAAAGGGGGTCAAAACAGAGAGGTGGATGTTATCCATTCTGTCAAACTCAAACCAAAGCCAGTGTGCCCCGAGGCCCCCTGGCTTGTTCAACTACAGCTGTGCTGATAGATAGATGACAAGAAGAAGGTTATGAGATCGAATCCAGAAAACGAGAGGTGAATGCAAAAAACGGACGGATTTTACAGAAAACACTGCGATTGCCCAAAAACAAGCTGCGTTAAATACATTGGAATCGGAAATTCTCAATTGTAGATATTATTGATATATATGTATATATTTTTTGCATTCTTCATGTTTATTGTTTGTCGTTATTCCAGGCATCACATCTCAAGGGTGCACAGAGCATGTCTGCACACAAAAATGTGGGCACGCACACGCACGCAGGCACACGCACACCCGCACACACACACACACACACACACACACACACGCACGCGCACGCAAGCACACAGTTGGATTCCTAGAGTCAGTACCATGTGGCATTTGCTTATTGAATGCTTTCCTCCGGAACACATCCATAATTTATGGAGAGATTGGATCAGTCACCACAGCACGCCCACCCTGACGCCCTGCTATCTTTCTTCCATTCCCCTCTCCCTCACATCTCTGCCAGCCTGTCTTCCAATAAACGTGTCACTAATGTGGCCCAAACACTAAGCAGCAAAAACCCGCCTCGTTTTTTTAAACTTCTCAAATGCATTTGATTGAATTCGGTGAACATCATAGAAACAAAAAAATGAACTGTTATCACTCTCCCCTCACTCCATCCCTCTCTTCCTCTGGGGATTTCAGAGTAAGTGATGTTACTAATTGACCAATCAGGTTGCACTAACAAGGCTGTCAGACCACGTTAGGATCATTCGCCAATCATGTCCCGCTGAGTTGTCTCCCTGGGCAACTGTTAGCCAATGACCTGCAAGAATCTGACGAGGAGTGGTTGCAATCAACCACCAGAAGCTGATACACCGTACAAAGTAAAAAACACACACACACACAAAAACTGAAAACATGCACAAGTTTATGCGCACACATGAACTACTCAAGTTATTAAGACAGTTATTGACAAAGAATCCTATGCGTGTGTGTGTCTTTGTGTGCGCCATTATTCCAAATAACCATCTTGCTCAGGCAGAAAGACTTTGCTGCCCATTAGTGACCAAAAGCTTGAGGGCACATACACAAAGACGCACACACACTCACACCAACGCACAACCATGTTCATTTCGACGTCTTTTAAGAGCATCTCAGCCCCGAGCATGCAAAATTCACAACAGCCCTTTTTTTTTTTTATCCTTCCGCGGTCGTATACTTTGCTCCTTTCTCTCTTTCTTTCATCTTCTCTTTGACCCCTTTCTCTCTTTCCCCATCACTGGGCCAGTCCTTAACCTCCTTTTCCTCTTTTTAGCATGCCCTCCTGACGGAATTTCTATATATATTTTTTTTTCTTTCTGCTCTGTTCTCAACGTCAACTCTCTTCATGCCTCTCTCCATCCCTCACCTTCTAACCTTTCTTCCATTTTTGAACATTTGCTGAGTTTGTCAATCTTTGTGAATCACGTCATTTACCAATGTTTTTGTCCATCCCTATTTTCCTCTTTTGCCCTAAGGCAGGAGTTGTAAAGACGCCGCCGCCGCCGCCGCTTCTAAGTGATGGCGGTTTGCCTCTTCGTGCCCTAGTCGTGGTCATTGGAGCCTATTGCGATTAACACACACGCACGCACACACACACACACACACACACACACGCGCTCATGGTCTGTCCCATGACCACAGTGGTAATCAGGGTCTGACACACTCACACACATATGCACAGGCCTCTTGTTAGTATGTTAATTTCCACTGTGCATATGAATGATCATCTGAGCGCAAACAAACACACACGGTGACCATCTGCTCCACCGAGGTGTGTGTGTGTGTGTGTTTCTGCTTCAGTGCTCTCTTTTAAATGTATGTTTACTGTTCGGTATTATAATCAAATATTAAATGTTCAACATCACAAACTTAAACATGCGCATACATGTACGGTCAGTCACGAACACACAGGCACACAACAAAAATGTCACGGCAGCGGTAGGAAAACCAGAGCCCTGGGATCAGCGGAAAAAAAAAATGGGGAGCATGACGATAGCTGACATTCCAGGGAATGCTGCAATATCTCACACACACACACACACACACACACGATGTATGTGTAATGGAGACGGATAGAAGGGTAATCCCAATTTCATTTTTCCAGAAGGGCAGTGGATTAGGAGGATTAGGACAGTATCATGACAAGATTATGACAAACATGAAGCTCTGCTGCACTAAGCCCATTACTCCTTATTCTGTCTTTTGTCTATGTGTGTGTCTGTGCATGTGTGTGTGTGTGTGTGTGTGTGCGCGCGCACGGCCTAGTGAATGAATGCATATCTACCTCAAAGTGCTCTACAGGATGAAAACGTGTGGAATCTTGGGGTGAGCCCTGATTGTATATGCAGATAATGATGTGTGTGTGTGTGTGTGTGTGTGTGTGTGTATGTGAGGGTTAGTGGGGTTCATATGCATTCCTGATGCTTCATACCACATATGGGTCACTGCTGCTGTCCCCCAGGGCTGTAGGGGGGTGGGGGGTAGGGTCAGGAATTGGGGCTCTGCGGAGGAGGAGGGGTGGTCGGGCAACATCAGAAGTATTAAATCTGCTTTTTGAACAAGGTTCATTGAGCTTTGAGTGACGAGACAGTGGCTCGCTGGGGGGGGGGGGGGCGAGGGGGGCACCCACGCGTGAATCCCAATTACGATGAGAAAATGGAAGATCAGGTGGGCAGGAACAGGAAACAGGCGGCCACTGGAGCGCCCACGTGCGCCTTGGCTCAAAGCGCGGGGCCTCCGTGGAGCATGTTGAGCTGTTAAGTTAATAGGCTATGTGAGAAGGTAGCAATGAGAGGTCTGACAGTGTGTTGTTATTTTTGGAGCGGGGGCTCTTAGGTAACTAAAGGCCAGACCGACACACAGAGACAGAGACAGACGGAGGGAGAGAGGGCCAAGCTGTCAGGCGTGAGGTTTGACAGAGTGTAAAGCCTCACAGTAGTAAGAAACCGATGGATTATGTAAGGGATTGTGAAAAGCTTTTCAGTATTAAATCAATTGATAGGCTTTTTTTTTTTTTTTTTTACATGTCACCAGTAAATGATAAGATTAAGGAATGGTGAAATCCATGAAGTGGGTTATCGTCAAGACTGATGAATTGTATTATTTTGGATTGCCTTATGAAAAGGGAACATCTTTATCAGCCTCGATTGTGAGGATGAGCTTTTTTCTTCATCACTGTAATTGTATTCCAATTGTCAGTTGCGGTCCCAATTGCATGCATGAATTGTTGTGTATGTACTGTGCGCAGCACAAGGGTGATCCAGAAATGCAGGATTTTACCGTCAATAAGACTGCATTTTATTTCAAAATGTACAAATCACATACGTCACAGTGACCTCGTCATTTCTACACTTCCTGTTTTCTTTTGAGTTAATCTATCAGTGTTTTTCCTTAAATCAATACCTGCTTTGAGACCAGACGATGGGCAAAGGGCAGAGTTGAAGAGAGGAGAAAACGGCATGAAGAAAAAGGATGCGGCACGGGCGGCGGGGGCCGTGTTATGACATCAGACGTCATTAACCAATTAGGCAGGGTGTCGCAAGAGAGTGGTTCCAGCAGCCCCTAAAAGCCTCCGTGTCACTGACCTCAGGAAGAGAAAATGTAATAACAAACAATCTCTCCTTTCTCCTCATCTTCTCTTGTGCCAACGGCCACTTCACGTGGTGGCCGTCTTTGTCCTTCCCGAGCTGCCGGGCCCTTATTTATGTTGAGCTGAGCAGACCTGCCCAACCTGAGGCCCCGGCTGCTCAAGAGGACCGCAGATTGTTTGCTGATTGCAGCTGGGTTTCCACATGACCAGATTAGCCATTAGCTTTAATGAGCCCAGGGCAAAAGGTGAGGCCGCAGAACGATCTCATTCGGGTCGTGAATTGGAAAGCGGTCGAGCGACACTCCAGGGTAACTGCACCAAAAGGCCTGGGAAAGTGTTTCCAGCTACCTGCGCCGAGAAGAGTGTTGGTTTAGAGCTATCGCTGAGGAAACTGGCCGGATTAAACGTGCCCCACACACACACACACACTCACACGCACGCACGCGCACGCACGCGCTCACTCACGCAAACACACTCAAAAACACAAGTGCGGCCACAGCACAAGAACAGCTGAGATTTAGATTACTCTGAAATCCCCTGTGACCATGAGTTTCGGCCAGAGGGGTGAAATAAACTTACCACCTGCTACTGGTAGTCCACACAAAAACACACACGCGCAAAGGCACGCACACACCCACACACACACACACACACACACACTTTTCCCTAACATCTGCCACTGCAGTCCCTTGTGTTTTGCCAACACCGGAAACTTTCAGACTAATAGTCACAGCTCAAGGCAGTGCTTACAGTTTCCCAGCTTTTAATGGCTGTTCACCTTACATCATTAATGCATATCAATCACCATAAACACACACACACACTCACACAGTGTGCCCATACAGCAGGATTTGTATCACTGAGCTGTGAATAACTGAGAGCTGGGAGCCTCCGCAGTGAGTATTGAGCTGTTAAAAGTTCACAGGGAGGGAGCAGAGTGATGGAGAGGGCAAGGGAAAGAGGAAAATAAAACACAGGTGGAGAATTGAGATTGAGAATATTGAGAACTGTGGATTTGGTACGAAGATTTGAATATATGGCATTTGATGGAAGTCTCATAGATATAGATATAGATATAGATATATATCTATATATATATATAAATATATTTTTTGTGTCAATTTTTGTCTCATGGATTATACGCTTTATCTGGAATATTATATTTTTAAATGTGAACTAGAAAAGAATATACATTGTGTAGGACGAAGGGTCTCCGTGGGGCACATACACGAGTGGCCATGGAGGACAAAAGAGCGATCAAACATCCAGCAGCTCTTGTCTCATTCTTTTTCATCTTTGCATGCTAATTAAGCTCGGCCTGAAACCTCATGGCGCCTAATTGCTACCATGGAAACCGCTGTCATTTTGCAGGACCGTCCTGCACACACACACACACACACACACACACACACACGTACACATCAAACACACAGTTCAATTAGACCCATCCATTCTGCTTGACCAGCAGCAGTCATCCCCATCAGCCCATCAGATATCACCTGTCTCTGTCTGTTTCTGCCCTAATGACTCCTAGAGACCAGCTGGAGGCAAAGCAAGGAAGGAAAGGAAAAAAAAACATACGGGGTATAACTGTATAACTGTTTAAAAAAAATAGACAACGGACCAGCTTTATTCTAATATTTCACTTTTTGTGAAATCTTGGATTTTTTGTCCTGAACACTGAAATACAATCATTTTTTTTTTTTTGTAGAAATCTTAGATAAATATTAACCGTCCAACAGACTGTTAAATAAATGTGACAGCTGTACATGCGTCCCTGAACGTGTCTCCTGTGACCACTTCCGATTGGATCTCGGTGTCCCCGCTCTATATGCAAATGGTGGAAGAACTTGAAAACGGGTACTTGGGAGGGATAATAAGTTAGTTCATGTGAGAGATCCGCGGAGACATCTGGCGAGAGAAAAAAAAACTAAAAAAAAACGTTGAAACAAGAATTGGAAAAAGAATCCTCGGAGAGCAACGGCCCAGCCAAAATGCCACGAGAGTCGGCCAAGCCCACACAATGGCTGCTATCTCCCGAGGAAGTTGACTGAGGGAAAATTAAGCAGACGTTGGGAGCATCGCCTTCATTTTAGAAAACGCATGACTTCATACCAGACTCAGTGGAAGTGAGGCTGGCGCATCTGCAAAACTGCCTGGAATCGGCATTGGTGAGCGCACGCACTGACTCACACACATTGGTATGGTTCCACGTGCCTTTGTCTGAACATGCAGATTTTCAGGCGGTAATGCCGTGCGGCTAATAACCTCTTCCCCTCCTTCCTCCGCCTCCTTCCCATGCCATAACTCCTGCACTCCCTCCCTCTCTTCTCCTCTCACTCTCTATATTCCAGGTGCTGATGAGCCCAGGAATGTGGTTACCGCTTGACAGACACACACTCACTCTCAGACACACACACACGGATACACTTTAATACGCTGCTCTGAAAGCATCTTAACTTAGCCCCTAGCTTGCTCGCGGGCGACTGGTTCTGGGTCATTTGGGGCCACTGTGGGCTCCAAAACCTCGACGTAATCTAAAACCAGTCAGAACGGTTTAAGAGGTAAAGCGGGATATCATTGTGACACAAGCGCTTTAAATTCTGCCTAAGGAACTCAATTCAAATGTGTCCACGGAAGAGCTTTTTTTCTTTGACGGACGTCGAGCTACCTTGTACAGCATATTCAGCACGGAGTAAAACTAGCATTTGTGGAGCCCAGCATGACCGAATGCTCTGTCAGATTGGTTAATGCACTCTTAAGTCAGATGTGTGTATAATTGAAACGATAGTTTCATAAAAAATGATGACGATGAAGCAAAGCGTTTCACAGGACAAAAGTCATTTGACATATGTAATTGTATAAGAAAAAGGTTGTTCTCAAAGAATTCTCATTTAGTTGGACAACATACTATCAGTGTAAATATGGCATTTTCCCATGTGTTGAAAAATAGTTGTCGAGAAGAAACCTATGACAAGGCACTAAAGTCGTTTATGAAACCAATTCTTGGAACAAACCTGCACGAATGAAGTTCACCACATTGTGGAGTAGTGTGCAAAGGGTGCGATGGTCAGGTGAACAGTGAGTTCGTGTTCCTCACAAGGGGGGGGGGGCACACACCACACACCACACTCGCATCCCACACTCCGTCGTACAGTAAAACAAAGATTTAGCTCGATTGCTGCGAAGATGCCCGGGAAGCACAGAGTGTTACCTAGCTGGTCACTAAGGCAACTGTGACCGGAATCCTATGTGCACTGCTGAACACACACACAGACAGTAACCCACCCACCCAGAGCGCTGCTTGTAATTATGAGAGCTGTAAAACAGGCTGACATCATAGCCGTGGGTTGCTCATTCCCTCACTCCTCTTTTTTAAACGATATTATAGCCGTGTGTGTGCGCGCGTGCGTGCGTGTTTGTCATCGGTAGAGAACCTTCCAGGTGTTGAAGGCTGTCTAACTTTCACCGTTACTTTTATGTGCATAATCCACACGCTCGCGGCACAATTAAACAGTGAACGCATCGCGACGTGGCGGTTGCGACAGTGGAGGGAAGATGACAACTGTGAAGACGAATTGTGAAATTTCGGGGGCCTGCCAAAGCGTTTAACATCACCAGCAAGTTGGTCAACAAAACGGCTTGACTCATGCGGAACATTATCTGCTCCTATGTTGAGAAAACAAATAGTTAAAATTCCTCTTTCTGAGCTCATAAATTTCCCCGCCAATGAGCTGTCGGGACACAGGTGACCCTGACTTTTCATTTTTCCCCTTTGACCCGAGAACAGGAAGAATCCCGCACACACACACACACACAAACTTTCTCCTCTGTGTCTCTTTTCGTTTCTCTCTCATTCATGCCCCCCGCCCCCTTCTATTCGGTTTCTACATGTCTGCCAGTAACTCATAATTAAATTTTCTCTAAATGGTGAAGATCTTTCTTTGTATTGCCATCCCATTGAACCCTGTAAAGTTTAGCAACGGGGCAAAATGTGCACACACGAACAGGGACAAGAGAAGGCACCAAGTTTTCTAAGCGTGTGAGATATTAAAGAAAGCCAGTGTGTGGGGGGAAAAAAAAAAGAAAAAAAAAGTGTTTTGTTTTTGTGAAAAAGTGAAACTGAGAGGGGGAGCTTTAGGAGAACTAAACCACAAAAAAACACCCTCCTTTTTGACTTGGCCCATTTAGGCCCATTTAGGGACAACACGACTGCAAGAGAGGGAGAGTGAAAGGAAGGAAAAATAGACGGTGTGAAGAGAGGAAGCACATGAGCCCCGGTTATTATTATACAGCACATAGAGACAGATAGACAGACTGATGAAGAGAAAGAAGTGTGTGTGTGTGTGTGTGGGGGGGGTGATGTGATAAGATCACATCCTAACTTGTCTTTGCATACTTTATCCGATCACTCTTCCAGATAGCGTCTGTTTCATCAGGCTTTACCCAATGCTCCTGGCATCCCGTGTGCGAGCGCGTGTTTTTCTCCTGACACTCGCTGAGAGGTCAGAGTTCCTGAGAGCAGCCAACCAATTACAGGGGGGCATGGTGTTACCCTTGAGATGAGAGAAAACTGTAATTGGATAATGATAGGTTGTAACCTGCCATTAGCCACCAACATGGACGCACACTCAAAGGTACCAGAGCAGTTGCACGTACACACACACACGCGCGCACAGACACACACACACGCAGAAGTCGATCAAAACCAGTGATTACAAACCTGCTGATTTATCAGCAGCCTACGGCTACGGAGCTACAATATCACACTTTCTCTCACTTCTCGTTTCCTTTATATCTTTCATGACGCGCCTCACCAGCCATTGATGTTACATCATTAGGCTTATGACCATTCATGTCTCCATTTTATAACATTCTAGACATTCAAACGAAGGTTAGTTTTAAATGAATAACTTCAAAGCTTGAAATTCTCTAAAAGTAACACTGGCTGGTGTGTTGTTGGTCCGTTTTTGGCCTGAGTCCTCCCATTGTGTAAACATAGTGCGTTTTAATGAGCCTGGGTCGCTGTCGTCGCTTCAAACACACTCAGCTTTTAGGGGGAAATAATGTCCAAGGCTCCAAACTTGTGAGCAACCTCTCCAGGGGTGGAATCACGGTCAGCGCCCAGCTTCCTCTCTCGGTTACTTCTGCATCATTACCATGGATGAGGGCCTTGCATAAGCCTCTCCAAAACCAATGTGTGGAGGTCAGGGGAGAGAGATGGGGGGAGAGGGTGGGGTGTGTGCGGGCAAGGAAGAGTGTGAGAGGGAAAAGACTTGAGAGAAAGGTGCTGGAAAGAGAAAGGGAAGATAATAGCGGAGCGGGGAGAGGGAGAGACAAGGAGGGGAAGGAAATGGGGGTGCTAAAAAGACCAAGCGAGTGGGAGAGGAAAAGGGGGTGGGGGGGGGGGGGGGGGGGGCCTCGGGGGGGGGGGGGCGGGGGGGGGGGGGGGGGGGGGGGGGGGGGGGGGGGGGGGGGGGGTGAGGCCTTCTTTTGTGGTGGTTGGAGAGTGACAGGGGTGCCAATGGAGTGGCCGGTGATGACAGTCCCACCGGAGAATGCCAGCTATGCCAGTGGAGTGGCACTAATGGAGCCAGAGAGGGGATGCAGTTGCCCGCCTCGGAGGGGGGATATTGTGCAACTGGACAAGGCAGCTTGACACGGAGCCAAGATGGAAGATTAGAGGGGAGGGAGAGAGGCACCCAGGGTAGAGAAAGACAGCCATGTTAGGTCTGCTGACTGATTGACATGAACTGAACCCTTTGTGATTTTTTTTTTCGTTTTTTTTTTTTCTTCTTCTCTCATTTGACTGCTAAGACTCTGCGAGCACTCACAGTTTCAACTTTTGTTCTGGTTTCCTTTAAGACAGATACTATAGCCAGAGAGAGTTTCCCCTGTGGATTAGCATTAATAACCCTTTTAAAAATACAGTTCCCACTTGTGTTCCCCTTCAGTGGCTTTAATGAGAATGAAACACCGGCTGTCTTGTGCATCCACATCCATTTTTTTTTTCTTTTTTGCAGAAGTCAGCCTGACGTGTATGGGCTACATTTGGATTATTTGGCATCTCCGCTAGAAGCAAAAAAATTATAATAATACATTGAGGGTCTTTAGAAATGTTTGGTTCCAGAGAAGTTTGACATTTGGGGAAATATGCTTAGAAACCGTTTTTGCTGGTGGTGGTTTATGTGCCTAATGTCTAAACTTTAGAGGTTTCTGATGGGATTTAATCTAGCTTGTGGACAGAGCCAGATTGGTTTTCTTAGGTTCCACTTTTAATGCTAAGCTAAGCCAATTGTCTGCGCCGAATCACCGAAAACAGACTTAGGAGTGTCATCGATCTTATAGTCTCACTCAAGACGAAAAATAAATCCGAAAACGGCATACCTAAATGATTATTGGAAGTATTGGAAGTTTTCTCCCTCTAAATTGCCTTCTGACTATCTTGACGGTGTTATTTAAGTCTCAACTACTCCCTCCCCTCCTCCTCCATCTCCTTTTTCTCTACATGAATGCACACAGCACGCATGAGGAGGGGGGGGGGGGGGGGGGGGGGGGGGGGGGGGGGGGGGGGGGGGGGGCTTTGGCCAATACTGCTGAGTAGCTGTGATTGGGGTGAGTAGAGGAGCATTGCATGATGAATAGTCCTGATTATTCCATAATCCCTCCCATAATTCACCGGCCAGGGCTGACTCATCCATCAATACGGGGCCCTGGATCCATACCTGTAGATATTCCCCTTGAGACGCGCCGCCGCAGAGGGAGGGAGGGAGAGAGAGAGAGAGAGAGAGAGAGAGAGAGAGAGAGAGAGAGAGAGAGAGAGAGAGAGGGCCAACAAAAGAGAAGAGAGGAAATAAGAGGGAGGATCCTACATCCTGCTGAGCACCCGGCCCCTTAACTTCATATTATTAACTTAAGCACCGAGGCTAAAGTAAAAAGAGAAGGGGGAGAGGAAGTAGACATACAAAAAAAAAAAAAGGAGAGGAAGTAGACAAAAAAAAAAAAAAAAAAAAAAAACAGAATGAGGGGATGCAGGGTGATTTGGATGCTTTGTTGGGAGGCATTGCCGCACACGTTGGCCCTAAATCGCACACCAGCGAGGTGAGGAAGTGCTTTGATGCCGCGGAGGACCTCACATGCACACACCTACATTCATGCACACTCTGCCGTCTTAAATCCTCGCTTCCAGGTAAGCCCTTCCTGGCGCTGTACAGGTATGTAAACCCCCCCCCCCCCCCCCCCCCCAAGAACCCCCCCCCCCCCCACCCCCTCCCACCTCTCCTATATTCCACACTCAGGTTACGCACATACAGATACACACATACACACCTGGGCACTTCTCTCTGACAGACAGGCCGGCTCCAGGCTTCAGGCTACCTGCCATCTACCCTACTGACATACCTCTTCCTGCTCCTTCCCGCACGCCTCTGCCCCTCTGGCTCGACGACTCGCCCCATCCCTCAAAGTCTAGCCCCCCCCCCTTTTTTTTTTGTTGCGTACTCACAATGGATTTAAAACTTCTGTCTTCACCCTGGTAAATTCCTCCTTGCTCTTTCTTTCCCCACCACACCATTTAAGAGCGCAAACACTTCTCTAATCTTTCCCCTTACACACCCTTCATTCACTCCGCCTGCATCCGCCCCCCCCCCCCCCCCCCCCCCTTCATCCGCCCCCCCCCCCCCCCTACCTGTCTCTCTTTTTCCAGCTGTAACTCTCGCTCTCTGTGTAATCTGATGAGCACGGCAGGGCCGTCCCTGCTGCCCTGGCCGTCACCCTGGATATCTCATCAGTTGGCGCTGATGCTCCCCGACCTATCACCTGTGAGCAGTGAACTCTGACATCCTCACATGATGAACGACAGGTGATTAATTGAGACACATTCAGGACGGCAAGCTGAGCGACATAAAATTGAAACTTGTGTGAAGGTTAGAAAAGAGATTCGTGCATAATGTGCAGTGACAGAATCATACCGCGGCCTGATCTAAGATAAAAAAAATAATAATACAGAAATTAAAAAGTGAGGTTCATCAAATAGATGAATGAACAAAAATGCCCCAGAAATGTTGTTTTTTTTCGTATTTTTTTTTGATTAAACGTACCGTGTTACCGTGGATTAATTCCATAGTTAATTCAAAATGTTGCAAACCGAAGCCGAGCAAAATGCACTGACGCATGCACACGGACACACAGCACACGCGCAAACACACACCAAGGACTCAAGAGGGACAAGTTGTATTGTACAACTGTATAAAAAGTCAAGCAGTGGGTTTTTATTACTTCAAATCTTTACATTCTGTCTTGCATTCTGTGCCCTCTTAATAATGCCAGTTGTGTGGCCAACCCCCTCCAACTTGCCTGAGAATGAATTACAGCATTGTGTTAGGATCTGAATGGCCAAATCACTTCTTTGGAATGAGTGGCCTTGAGCAATTCAGATAGGCATTCGTGTGATTCATATGATGGCAAGCAAGTGAGTCACTGACACTCAACACCTCAACGCTGGCAGTCTACACTCAAGGTGATTCATAATGTGTATGATAAAATATCAAACGAAACTAAGGCAAAAGAAACACTTTCCTATTTGGCTGGATACGATCTGTGTGATCCAAGAGTCCAAATGAAAACATTTCTTGGACAATATGTCTTTGTATCTGCTGAAAAGAGCTGTTTTCGTGTGTGTGAGTGCGTGCGCGTGCCCGTACATCGATTTTTGCTTGTGCATTGGTGCATGTTTGCGTGAGAGTTTTTATATCTGTTCAAGTGCATTCAGAGAAACCGGAGGGGGCAGGAAATATTGCTGAATGGTAAAGCGGTGTGTTTGTGCCAGTGTGGGTCTATGTTTGTTGGATAGAGAGAAAGAAAGAGGAGAGAGAGGAAAAGAGAGAGAGAGAGAGAGAGAGAGAGGGGCCCGTCCACAGAGGCCTCGGGCTGCAAAGGCTTAACTTCATTTCCTCGGAGAGACTTAATGGCCGATATTTGCATATCCTATGTACACAAAGTCAGTGGCCAAATATCTTCTCATCCAAAACACAACAACTAACCTTGCTACCACAAGATACTGATCGTTTTGAAGGGCAGCACTCCAAAACGTAAATAATGACCTTAAACAAGAATAACCAAAAGCAGGAGTTATTTTTTGAGGGGGGGGGGGAGTGAAAGGGACCAGTCTCTATGATAACTGTACATCAAATAATTGTTAAAGATGGTTGCTTTGAGCATGAGTATGGTCAACTTTCATATCTACAGTAAATGTCCTACTGGCACAACGGTTTCTATACACAAGGTGCAAAGGGACCCTAACCCGTGAACTTTTTTGCAGGGGGATGTTCACTTAATGATTGCATATGTCATGTATTATTATTTTATTTTGTTGAATGTTTTAATCATTTATTAATCCATTTGATAAAAATAAAAAAAAACTAAATGTGGTTTAGTAACCCAGACAAAGCCTAAAACATGTCCACCTGCTGAAATGAAAAGTGGCTATATGTTGCACTTGTGAGAAGTTAAATTTGTCACGAAATTGGTAAGTGAGAGACAGATGAACCCTCTCCTTTCTCCTGTGGATCCCCTCCAGCTTAGATCCCTTGCCTGAAACATTCCCCACCTTTGACCTCTGCCAATCCAGCGGCCATCATCACTGTGGCAACTGAAACGCCAAACCCTCTCTGTCTTAATTAAAAAAAGGTTATTTACTCGGAATTTAATTTTCACGACCTCTGACCCCTGTCTTCCTTTTCCTTTCTCCTACCCCCCCCCCCCCCCCCCCCCCCCCCCCCCCCCCCCCCCCCCTTTCCCTTTCCCCTCCCCCCCCCCCCCTCCTCCCCCTCCCCCTCCTCCACCTCCTCCTCGTCTTCCTCCATCCTCTGTATTAGTTCACTGTCGATATGCTGGGAAAAAACCCACATCCTCCTGAAAGATGCGCGCCTTCTTGTGACTATTGTACCAAGCCTGTCGTCTCAGCCGAGGTGGTTTGTGTGTGCGTGTCTCTGTGAGTGTGAGGCGAGGTTAAGCTCTCACAGAAGACAAAGCCTCAACCTTCAAGGCTGCTAAGCAACAATGCCGCCTGGTAAAGCCTCGTCAGGGCGCCGTTTAGTAGAGGATTAGGGACAATTACACACATAAACACACACACCCATAACATAGCCTCACCAGCTCTTTTATTCAAATACGATATCACTTTAACTATGGTTGTCTCTGTGTGTGCGGTTGTCTGTGTGTGAGTGTCTGTGTGTGAGTGTGTGTGTTAGAGAGAGGGGCGAATTGAAATCATCTTCAATATAAACGTGCCCATGTTAACCCGCTTCCTCCGTCAAATGATGATGAAGAGCTGATCTACAAGGTCTCTCTCGCTCTCTTACGCACACACATCCTGGCACGTACACGACATCAGCTCTACGTTTTCTCCATTTTCTCTCCTGTGTGAGAGTGTTCCTTCGGTGCATTTTCGGTGTTTGCACAAATACCGTGCACGGGTGGAAATGCAGAAAAAAAAGTAATCCATTTCAAATGTTGACACTTGGCTGAGATGAACGTCGGAATTCAGTAACTGAATTGTGCTACACGTGAAGCATCTGTCGTAAACTCGAAACAAAAAAGCAAGTCTATGTGAAGTGATAAGGAAACCATCCCTAAAGTAAACATACATATCAGATTTCCATTTTGTTTTACACATTGTTTTAATACCCGATGCATTATTTGCATAGGGTACAGTGGCTGGAAACACATTCATTTGTATTTCGCTCATTCCTTTTAAATGTTATTGCGCCACACATAGATAGAGGCCTGGCTTCACTTGCTCTCGAGCACATTAACAAAGAGGTGGACATATGACAGCAAAAGGCACAATGTGCAAGGATAACCCCCCCCCACACACACACACACAATCACACACTGCCCCATCAGTCTAGCCTCATATGCAAGCATAACCAGTTTTCAGCTGTGGAGGCACTGACCCATTCTCTTATCCTTCCATCACCCCATACCTTCATCAACCCCTCTTTCATCTCCCCCTCTTTCATCTCACGGCTGATTTCTGTCCAGCAAAGACAGAGGAAAGAGAGAGAGAGAGAGAGAGAGAGAGAGAGAGAGAAAGCAAGAGGGAGATGACAAAGGAAAGGAGAAAGCAAGAAGGATGTATTTGCATCGCACCTTTAGCAAAAAAAACAAAGGCAGTCAGGACAGTGTTGCATGAAGTTAAAGTAGTTTCCGTCGTATTACAATTGAATGAATTTAAAGATTCCACATTTACAATGTAGCCTAAAAAACGAGATCAATACACCCGTATTTCATGGCGGAAATAAATGCGCCGAAGAGAAAAACAAGTCAATAAATGTGTATTTACGATAAAGTCACTGGCTCCATCTGTGTGCAGGAGCATCTGAATATTGCTTCCCCGTTTTTTTGTTTTTTTTGCAACACAAAGCACAACTGCGCTGATTGCTTCTTAACGATCGAAGGGATCTGGGGTCACGTTCTCATGGTGTCACAAATGCATTTCGCCGCCGAAGCCAAACAAGTGACATTAAAACTGCCAACGACACTTGAAACCTCGGCTGGCAAAGCATTAGTGGGACGGTGAGAGATGCGCTGGTTAAAGCGGAATATATGTGCACGTGTGCAGTCGGCACATGGACACAGCAAAGTGGCGGTTGGTATATTTCCATATTTTCCTCACGGGGATGACTTGCGTACTGGTTGGTGCAGAAAGGACAAGGCTGGCGCAACGGTGTGTGCAAGTCAGTGCGTGTTCTGATCCCAGGGTCAAAGCTCCCCGATTTGCTTGGCAAAGGGGAACTCTTGGTTCTCGCCCAATGCTGCGAGGTTTTACTAGCCCGTCTCGTTTTACAGAGTCTTCCTAATGAACTCTCCCCGTTTGATCCATTGGTCAAAGTGCCTCGATGCTCTCATTTTCCCCTTTTGTCGTCTCTCTCTCTCTCTCTCTCTCTCTCTCTCATAGCAAACAGTCACAGCTGTGGTCCCCACTATTACCAAGGGAAGCAGGAGGACTGTGCGGTTGTGTGTGTCTGTGTGCGTGCATTTGTGTGTGTGAGTGTGTGTGGCAGATACCCGGGGAGAGATCGTTTTTGGGGATATGCCCACCACATGGTGCCTCCAGATGTGTGTGTCTATGTAACCTAATCGAGTCTGGGCCCTGGAGCGTTGTGTGCGTGTGTGTGTGTCCGGTGTGTGTCTGTGTGCAGTATGGGTGGGGCGGAGGGGAACAGACGCAGGTGTTTTCAATGGGAAGGATGGCGAGGACACAGAGATTTAGGATCTCACAGCTCCCGCTTTCCCCTTTTTGTGATGTTGTATTATGTATGTTTTACTTCAGCACAAAAAAGGTGTCTTGTGGGAAATTCTTTTGTGGCAACATAGATGAAGAAAAACAGGGGGAACATAACCCAGGATTACTGGATGGATCTAAAAACTGTCGAAAATCTGCAAAATACTTCGATAAAAGCTGTCACTTACTCACGACAATGTTTGTGCAATTTGTTGTGAAGACAGATGACACACTTTTAGTAGGCAGCTTAACTTTTACCTTCAAATCAAGGACCTGCATATGAATCGGGCTTGAGATGTGTCCTAGAGCACTCCCATGTTCACTACGCCCTGTACGATGGACACTAAATAATTCACTCTCCAGTGAGCCGTAAATCGACACATATGCGTCATCATTGCCTTGTGACATCTGAAATAATAACGCGTGTCAAGCAGGACGCGAAACCGTCTCTGGGGTAAACGCTCAACTTCCTAGTTAGAAAACGGCAGCTTAAGTATAATTCAGGCAGAAAATGAATGTTTCCTCGAAAAGGAATGACATCACACCTGCCCTAAGCCCAGATTCACTTAACACTCAAACTCCAACGCTGGACAAAGGGTTAAACGCGCGCAGCGTCCTCTCACACACATACACACATATTTTCCAACCCCTAAAGAAGTGAAAACACAGTTTTCATAATAGCAGGTTAAGCAAGTGTTCATTTATAGCAGTACTGTCTCAAAAAAAACAAACTCAATGCAGTTCGCACATACCACCTAACCTCAGAATAAGACTTAACAAGATTCCACTTCTCAAGATTCCAGGTTCTCAAGGGTTTCTTGTTGTGTTTTCCAAAAATACAAATGCACCGTAGGGGGGGGTTGTAGAAGTACACATAAGATGTAATATTGACCCACGCGCCCCAAAATAATATTGGCTTAGCCTCCATGGTCGTCATTTCATACAGAATGACTTCCATACGTTGGACAAATCTGCTTGTAGCTTTGTGGCTGCAACAGAACCAACTAGGCAATTTTGTATTTCCATTTAGAATATTTTTGTTGATTTTAGGAATCAGTTTTTTTTTTTCTATGTCTGGTGTGGGTTTCATAATATTTCACTGAAGTAATGTCTGAGGCACGTCCCGCACTAAATGGATACATCTAAAGAGCTGATGCTTACACAAACAATAAACACAAGAACTAATACACGTATGCTCATGTACACACACACACACACACACACATATACACACACACGCACACACACACACACACACACACACAGGCCGCTTTCTCTGCGACAGCTGAGCAGAGAGCAGTTGTATTTTTACCTCGACCCACACGATGAGCAAAATGCCAACTCTTGGCCTTGAGAAACTCTCGCAGGCGCGCGCACACACACGCACACGCACACACACACGCGCACGCACACACACTCACAGCAACACTTAGGCACATGCAGACACACACCCCTTGGACACGGCAGGTCAAGCCTGGCCAACCGCCGTAACAGCCACAGAACATAAACAACTTTCACACACTCTGTGAATCATCTGAGCATTTCAATATTGTTTTAGATAAATATATTCGGCCACACATATAAATATATGGAACCATAATTATTCCCTGAAACCACAAATGACCGTGACGGGAAGTTAGTTCCCACAGTTTCAGCAGCGTTGCAGCCCAGCCCTTCACTACTGGAAATGCACGGCTTGGTCCACAGTACAGGCGAGCAGGCGGAAAATGAAGAGTGGACGGTGCCTGACAACAACACGCAGTTCAATTGGAAACTGCAACATGTATGTTGTGGAAGCTCATTGTGTAGTTTTCTGCATGTGAAACTGTAACATCAGAGAGAGAAACCGGTTTCAACGCGTCGCCGCTTGGTCCGTCATGCGCGCAACTTTCTTTTTCCCTCTTCGCCCTCACACACTTACATTCAAACAGGGACACACTCCCAGGGGGCAGCAGCTGTTGGAGTGCTAATCTCCATTAGCTACTGAACTGGCTTCTATGGGAAGGCCCATGTAAAATCTCTCTCACTCTTTCAACCAAAAAAAAAAAAAAAAAAAAAAGAGAAAAACTCCACAGCTGCGTCACGGAGAAAACCAGATATTGTTTTCCTTCGCGACGCACTGCGTGTAACCCTTTTCAGCAGGTCCTTGAAGTCATAGTTTCAATGCCGCGCGCACAAACACACCACTGCACACACCAGCAATTCATCCGAATGTCCTCAAACGTTCCTCGCGGTGAGCAGAACAAGAGAAATATTGACATACACATATGTAACATATCAGCAAACAATTCACAGGAGCCGGGCAGTGACGGGAAAAGAGAAAAACAGGACTTACAGTCTATAAAGTTTTGTCGTTCCCAGGAAAAGCAGCTCGGGAAAGACGGCCAGATTATTCCGATTCAGGCGCCTGAAAAAACAGAGCATAAATTAGAGCACCCACCCTAGTCCTTCCCAGTGGTGAGATGTATGTAAGATTATCTTATTGAAATGAGATTTATATTTCCGGACAAGCCTATCAAATGATGTTATGTTATTAACCTAATTCAGTTTGGCGAGGGGAAGTCCGGAAGAACGGGGAGATTGATGGCGTCACTTTAAACACACACACGTTCATGGACAGATCCTCAAAAACACACTCCGGGTTCCCCCTGATTTAAGGGGTACAACATGGCTGCCAGACAAACAGTGAACTCGAGAAGGAAGAAAGGAGGGCGGGGAGAGAGAAGAGAGAAGGGGTTTGGATGAAGGGGTGGGGGGTTGGGGGGGGGGGGGGGGGGGGGGGGGGGGGACTTTTTTCTTTTTTTTTTTTCACCACAAAGGCGGAGGAGAGGAGACGATGTGGGAAAAACAAACAGGCAGTCTGGCCGGGCTACCGAATGTGTGAAAAGGACCCCACTGAGTAAACAAGGCCCTCACAGCAGAAGAACTCACAACAACCCGTCATCACACGCACATACACGCGCGCACACAAACGCACACACGCACACACACACACCGCAGAGAGAGACAAACAGAAGAGTTGAGAGAGCTCGGGTGAGTTTAATAATCTGGGTGCGATCATTTAACCCTGGTTGAGTGGAGTGAAGAGGTTTGTGTGTCGGTGTGTGCTGGTGTGTTTGTGGTTGTGCCTTGATGTGAGCCAGAGTGGGGCAACGGAGGGACACAATGAGGGACGGGCTGCTGAAACAGTTTAACCCTGACACACAAGCACACACACAGACACACACACACACACATAGACAAAGTCTCCTCTTTATCACTTCAGAGGTTATTACATGGGCTTACATCGATTCCCTGGGGACAATTTTAACAACACCTACTACTTGCCTGACCTTAAACTTCCCTTTACCCAGACCTGAGCCCTCATGTAAACGCATTGCTTACCTAGAAAATATTAATGGAACTTAAAGTTTAATGGTTTACATTAAACTTATTTTGACCCCTTATTGTCTACTTAAAGCAGACTGCATAACCCTAACCCTAATAGGACTATGTCAATAGCTTTAGGTCCCCCTAATGTATGGATGTACATGCGATCACTCATCCACACACGCACCCACACACACACGCACACATTGCCCTGACACTTTTATCAAGTGCGATTCAAGTAGGCAACTGGACTGGTTGAAAATTTCTTGAAGACGTTTCACCTCTCATCCGAGAGGCTTCTTCAGTTCTAACCAGCTGCCGGAAAAGTTCAGGTATTTATCCTCTGCGAGATTAATAGCTAATCAGAGGATGAGTACCTACTTAGAGGACCATTGTGTCAAACTTGCAGGTCGTTGGCCATCTGGCCCAGATTTCGGGTTATGGGTTTCGCTCGAGTCTAGGTGTAAATAAGGGTCGTTGGTTTCACCTGAGCTATCCTTTGAGTTATTGTTCTTGTTTACCTTCCTAGGGAGAGAGTGAAGGACAGCATTGTAAGTGGCTGAGAGATGGTGTCTTAAACCTCCACCTCTGTTCAGTGATGGTTTCTCTGTTCTAGCAAAGATGGCTTCTTTTACTCCTCTTTCAAACCATCTGTCTTCCCTGGCCAGAATGTGAACGTTTTCATCCTCAAATGAGTGTCCACTGTCCTTCAGATGTAGATGGACAGCTGAGTCCTGGCCAGAGGAGGTTGCTCTTCGGTGTTGTGACATGCGTTTGTGCAATGGTTGTTTTGTTTCTCCTATGTATAAATCAGAACAGTCCTCAGTGCATTGGACTGCATAAACCACATTGCTCTGTTTGTGTCTGGGAAGCTTGTCCTTAGGGTGGACCAGCTTCTGCCTGGCGGGTACTTTTGTATGTGTTTTTCACACATAATCACATATTAACCCCAGAAATCCCACTGACTTTGTGCCCAACGATGAAAGAAAAATGATGGACAACAGAACGTTGCAGAGTGGGCCCAAAGATGTTAGGGATGGACACACAGGTGTGTGATGGGGTGGACCCGCCATAGAAGAGGCGGAAACACCAGTTGATTGTGGTGCACGCAACTGAAGACGTGTGCCTATCATCCGATCCGTTGGTTGTCTGAATCTATTGGTCATTGGCAGCTAGCGCAGATAACCTTCGAAAAAACACAAGGATTATTTATCTTCTCGTCCACTTTTTGCCTCTCTATATGCCACGGTGGACTCTCCTCAGATGATGTCATCCCTTCTGTGTCTGTCTTCGACCCCCAAAGTGCACAAGCCTGTGCACGAGCGCACGCACTGACACTCCCCGGGTTACATCAGAGGCCACTTAAATATTTAACGTCCCGCAGCAATGACGTTTCTGAATTATTTACCGCTCTGCCGTTAACGCCGGCTAAGAGCCCCACGTGGTCCCGCAGAGAGGCCCACTTCCACTGCAGGTTCTGCCCGGCCATGGGCACCCGTTAGTGGGCCAGACCTCCGCTGGGAGGGTGCCTGGACTGGTGCTGGAGGTGGTGAGGATGAAAGGAGGACAGACAGGGGGGGGGGGGGGGGGGGGGGGGGGGGGGGGGAGGGGGGGGGGGGGGGGGGGGGGGGGGGGGGGGGGGGGGGGGGGTGTATGATCTCATCCTCTCAAAATAGATGCAATGCTGTCAGAACAGGAGACCGAGATAATGAAGTAAAGATCAAACCCTGTCTGGTTCTCCTGCTTTTAAAATGGAGTTTTTGGAAACAGATTAAATAAAATGCGGCCTTTTTCCCCCTTTGAAACTCGTATTTTTTTTTTTTATCATTTTAAGTCCATTATAAAAGTAACACAAGGAAACATTTACTGTATGAGGGAAAACATTGCAAACAAATTAAGACTTGTCCTGCGTGCAGCATTCCTTTTTTTTTTGTTTTAGGATTATGCCAATGCATGACAGAGGTCTTTTCTATTTTACCTAATATTTAATTTGCATTTTAGTTTTCAGTTCACCTTGTTGACAGAATTGAAATATCGTCGGATTAAAACTCTGTCTGGAAATAATACAGCTTACCTCAAGAGGCTTAAATCAAAAGAATCCAATTTTTTTTTTACGAACTGTCTCACGACCAGGAATGTTTGTGTTTGCTCACGCACTCCTGCGCATTCTCGTGACCCAGGCGATACATTCCGGTTCACGGGTTCACAAGGATCCAGCAATAGGACGGTGCCGCAGTGAGCCGAGCAATGCTGCGACGTGTACGTGCAACAGAATGTATATCACAGCTCAAGTGACGATGGCACTGTCAGAACCACTTCTAGTCACTGACTGAGTCTTTCTCAAACCTGTAGGGGTGTAGGTGTTTTTTTCCTGGACCTGACAGAATGTACCTTTCAAAAGCGAGTGTGTACGTGTGCGTGTGTGAGTGCATGCATAAAACAGCCCCAGAGTGCATCCACAGTGTCTCATTAGCCAAAGCCTGGCTGAAAGTGAAGGAAGACGGAAGAGCCAGTGGTCCGAGGTGTGAGAGTCGCTCCGACCAGCTCATGTCACACCGCAGCGTGGCGCTAATCCCTGCGGTCATAAACAGATGCTACAGGGCCACAAAGGAAACACATACACGCACACGCGCGCGCGCACACGCCAAACCACACCGATGGGAACGGCCGACGTACACACACACAAAACACACGCCCCGACACCCAGGAGCCTCGTAGTCGTGTGGCACTGCAAGGCTTGCAGGCTCGGGCGGAAGAGTAAACAAGAAGCCAGCTCAAAAACGAATTACTCCACCGACGCCATTTGGCACCAACAATATATCACACTCACGTATAGACAAACACAATATTGATACTGTAGCCACAGGTATAACTCACCCCCTATGGGAGTTACTGGGGCCTAAGGGAACTGTCTTCCCTGAGAAAGCCAGGTCGCACTGACCAGGGTGGGTCTGTGTGTGGTACCACAGCCGTGACGTGAACCGAGGCCCACTCGACTGAGCGATACCGCCTCCGCCCTAAAACACAGCCGAGCACAGATCCAGTCTTCCCACTTGACCGGTGCAAATTCCTTCGCTATCAGCGAACAACATCGGGACTTACTGGAGACGGTTGCATCCCACCTCCTACGAGAAATGTCGGCCGCGGCAGAGGCGGGGGCGGCAAAGAGGAAATCTATCCCAAATGCGACATTGGCTCACGCGCGCCCTCACGTCGCAGATAATGTCGAGCTCGGCCGCGCGAGATAAACAAACAAATAAGCGGGTGAAGATTTATCCTGAAATGGTCACGGAGAGCAACGTTATGACTCGCAGACGTCGGAGCGAATCATCTGGTACTGGTCCACGGCTTTTCTTTGAAAAGCCATATCCTGCTTCGTTTGGATCACCGTTACGATGACCTTTTGCTGTCTTTCGCACACGACAACGCGGA
This sequence comes from Colistium nudipinnis, assembly GCA_016785305.1. NCBI lineage: Eukaryota > Metazoa > Chordata > Actinopteri > Pleuronectiformes > Rhombosoleidae > Colistium > Colistium nudipinnis. Next base: position 211,838 of record JAFBJU010000236.1, on the reverse strand, counting down.
CCGCTCGGTCTGAGACTTCGTGGTCTCGTTTGTAATCGCCGCTCGTAGACACGTCTCGCTACCTGTAATCGGGTGTGCAATTATTCATTGGCGTAAAAAAAAAGGATGATCTTTGACATTGTGATCACTCAATTACAGGCTAATTATCCGAGGCTTTGTCTCGCCCGCCGCTCTCTGAAATGATCGTCTCAATCCCTGTAATTACGGTTTTGTTGCCTCTCTGCATCTCTGTGGCCGTTATCTCTTTCGATCTCGCGCAGACTTTGAATTGGCAATAAACCGGTCAACCGGGAGAGAGAGAGAGAGAGAAGGATAAGAGGATCAGAAAGTCCTTCTCTTTCCTGTTCTGCCGCCACAGGGGGGGAGAATGCATGACATTAGTCTATATGCGCCGGGCGACAGAGGACGGAGAACAAGATGGGCGGGTAATGAAGAAAAACATTAGGAGAGGTATGAATGAAAGGAAGACAGGAGGCGCGAGTGGGTGTACGGGGGCAAAATCCAGATCAAACCGGTACTGACGGAGCAGCCTTGCGTAAGTGAATGCGCATGCACGAGCGTATCCATACCGGCGCGTGTGTTTACGCATGTTCGTTCGTGTGTGTGTTGTGACATGCCTATCTCCTCCACGCCTCCTTTGACCATCTACCCCTCCTCCACACACAGCCCCCCCCCCAGCTACTGCCCCACACCTGACCCTGCCTTGCCCAGCCCAGCCCTGCAGGGTCTGCCGCGAAAAAAAAAAAAAAAAAAAAGGCCCGAGAAGGGGAACCGTTTTCCGCCCCTGTGGGGGGCAGTCACTGTGGATCCGTCAGCCCAGCTTAGGGGTCCTCTCCTCTGGGCAGCGGTGCCCCGCAGGACCCTTCCAGCCCCCCCAGAGGACGTAGCTCTTTGAAATGAGCCCCCAGACTCCAGCGTCCGGAGATGGGCCTTTGTTCGGCGGGGCGGCGGGGGGGCATTGGTGACTGACTCCATCTTTGTGTTTGTGAACACGCCACGCCAGAGACGCCAAATAATATCTGAGAGCCCCTTGCGAGGACAACAGAAAAACAGCCACGTTGTGTCAGAAAGCTAGCTGCCGTCAAAGGTGTGGGGAGACGAAGCAGAGCCAAAGAGACGGCGAGGCGAGCACGTGCAGTCAGATGTGTGAGGCTCTATCTGCGAATGCTGTTTATCGTCTCGTCTACATCACAAGTCCGAGTATGCGAAAAAGAAAAAACGTGTTTTGCTCGTATCCATAACAGAGGTATTCGCCGGTATGTACCGTCTCTTTGTACAACGGGTCATCAGCACCAAAATTTACTGTTAAATCCACACAGTAAACACACACAGTAAAATATGGCTCCCTTTGTCCACAGCTCTGGGCAGGACTTCCCAGAACTGCTTCGCCGGACAAGATCTGTGTTACTTTCCCCAGAAGCCCCAGCAGATTCTCCGTGGTGGTCCAAAGAGCAGCATATAGTGCGGCAGACACTACGGCACTACACAGGCGCGACGATCGCAGCCATGGGATTGTGATATTTCATCTTTTCATTCCAAAGACTCCGGGAAAATGTACCCAAAGTGGCTATTAGAAGATTATCCTCTTTTTTTTTTTTTTTTTTTTAATCGACTCCTGCGTGTACATTTTGGCTTGTGCACAGGGAGATATCGCTGCGTGTTTGTCTTTGTTTATTTCAATGAGTGTGTGAGCAGAGAGGGTTTTTATGTGCCTTTAATTAAAAGCTTGTCTTAAAAAAAAAAAACTCCTCACATGCCAGCGTGTCATGGGCTGGCAGTCAATCCGCATGCGCACATGCATATATGGATTGCTCGCACATCAAGCAAAGTTGACAGTGGACACAAAGGACATATCAGCACCCAGGGGTCCCCCCCTGGGACTTAATGATGCCATAACTGCCTCAGGGCTGAATGTCGAATACCAGCAATTCCAGGCCAGCGCCGTAACAACCTTTGGCTGCGCTTCGGTCGTGGCTCATATTCCTGACAATCAGGTTAAATGATGATGAAAACATAGAGTGGTGGCCAATCCAAGGAAAAGTCCGAATAAATGAGTGTGGAAATACAACTAACGCGTCCATAGAAGACGCGAGGAGCCGCAGAATGGACTGAGTATGAAAATGATGGAATAGCTGTAGGGAATATGTTTTGGCCTGCTTTTGGAAGGACATCAAGAAAGACAAATGTTGGACAGTCGGGAAAGAAATGTGAGATATGTTGTCCTCAGTCCAAAACAGTGAATTCTAGATGACTGATGACATCGCACAGCGTGTCAGCGCCTTTGAACACAGCCACGACCACCAATGTCAAAACACCAAATGTGAGAATATATTTTGAAAGAAAAGTGTTCATTCCTTTCTCTACGGCTGATTAAGACACTTTGTGTTGGTTCTAGTCTTTCATCTGTTCCCAAGTATATTCCAACGCTCTGTCTGTGCTGCCCAGGCCCGTTTTTTTTTTTTGCGCATTGGATTCATACTCATTTCAATGATAACGATCCCGAACAAATAGAGAAAAATGTGTTGGGATGAAATTGCAAGTGCGACGACATAACAACTGTACTCACAGTCTCTCCAGCTCCTTTAGGTCCTGGAAGGCGCCTCTCTCGATTGTGGCGATTTTGTTCTCCATCAGCTGCCTGAAGGAGAAACACCAAGAGACAGTGAGAGGATGAAAATTGGACGGAAAGAAGGAAAGAGTGAGAAAAAGAGAGAGATAAAGCGACACATAAAGCATGAGGACTGACGGGGTGATTTGTGCGTCGAAACTGTGAGAGGCCGAGGGAAAAAAGGAAAGAGATGGCTGGATGTGGCCAGATAAGGGGGAGAAGAGGATGAGAGGGTGAAGGAAAGTGAGATAGCCCAGAAAGTAAAAGAGATTGACATGGGACAGGAGAGAGAGGGGGGGTATGGGAAGATGGGTGACAGCGGATGTGGAAAAAAGGGCAGAGAAACGGATTGGTGAAGATGGAAAGGGAGAGAATGTTGAAACAGCAACAGAGAGAGAGAGAGAGAGAGCGAGAAAGAGGAGACAATCTGCTGCAGGTCGATAGTGCACCAGAATTGACTTTCAAACTGGCCCATCAGTTGGACAGGGACTCATCTATCATCCAATTTACTCTATCTAACCACATAGCTGTGACTACTCATTCACTTAGACCAGCAAAGCTCCACCAGGAGCAGTGTGCTGACCAAGCCAAGCAGCTACACACACACGCGCGCGCGCACACACACACAAACACACGCGCACACAAGATATAACTGGCTGAAAAATGGCCCAGCAGCTCACAGACACATTCATCACTGACCAATCTGCTGATGTATGTCTTGATTAATCATGTTTCAGTCTATAAAATGCCACCCCAAAAAAAGGGGTGAAAATCTCCCCATGCTCCTTCCAATCCACAATTACCTGTACAAAAAGCCCCAGCGTGCTTCATTGAATGTCAAACACGACAAAGTGAGCAGAATAATCCTCAGGCCTTAGTTGCAGGAAGCGGGAATGTGTGTCGATGTTGTCATTGTTTTTTGTTTTTTAATCCACAAAACTAATTGTTGCAACACTGATTGAAAATGGTGGAGTGTGTTTGTGAGTGCTCTCGGGTAGACGTGAACACACAGGAAACAGCATGAAGACTGACACGCGCGCGCGCGCACACACACACACACACACACACAACCAATTAAGAACATAATCTCTGGAGGAATTCCAACAATGCATTCCCATTCACTTTAAGCGGCTGAATAGCGCGTGCGCCCGCACACACTCGCGCACGCGCGCACACACACACACACACAGACAGGCATGAACAGCAGGGTATCCCTGTCCCTTAAACCGGATTCATTGCAGGTAAGAAAACCTGTTTGGACCTGACTTGAAGCCTTTCCTTTCCTCTCTTCTCCTTTTTTTTTTTCCAATCACCGTTCCTTCCTTTCCTCTCGCATTCCTCGCTTTGCGGTTAGACCTAATGACCGCTATCTCTTTCCCTCTATGCCCTCCATCACTTCCTCGCCAGCGCGTTAATCACTCCAGCACATGGGCCCCGGGGCCCTGTGGTTAAAATAAGCCCCTCCTGACACTTCCACTGGCAGATTAACACGACGGCATTAACAGGTGCCGCTGCTATTCTGTTTAGACACACATGCACTTCTGACTGAAGCCACCGCTTCCCACGGTGGGACGGCGCGCGGCTGCGCGTGGGACGGTCCCGACGCCGGGACGGGATCAGGACGCACTCTTAACCCCGGTGGTGTGCAATTATTTAGGGGGGAAAGTGGATGGAAATGCAAGACGCTGCTTATCATAGCTATGATTGAAATTCGTATTATTATTATTATTTGTTTTCGCCTTATGAGAATCGAAATCAAGACATGGGAAAAAGGAAATAGATTTTGTAAAAAAACAAAAAACAAACCAACAAAACAAACCAAAAAAAAAAACATAAAAAACAAGCCCACACACTTACAATACTCGCAGATGTCTCAGTCCTGCAAAATCCGACTTGGTGATTTTGGTGAGGTTGTTTGCATTCAGATCCCTGGATAGAGACACAATAAAAGAAAAGGGTGTCATTACATGAGCTTGAAATGTTAATTAAAAAAAAAAGGATCAAGCATGTGGGCATTCTTTTTTTTTTTTTGGTGGAAACGTGCTTTGCCATGGTCAATGCACAAATTGCCAGCGGAACGTCTGATGAGCTGAGGTCGTTGCAATATATTCCACTGGGAAAATTCTAATTTCATCAAGAGGGCTCTGGCTGATAAAATACGGATCTTTTTTTTTTTTTTTTTTAACTCGAAGCCACTTGTGCAAATCCGCTTTTGATTAACTTGCTGGGCTCCAGACAAACCGATGTGGTGTACGCAGGCTGCACTAATGCAACAGTGCGAAACCACCGACACAACCGCAGCAGTGCCCCTAACTTCAGCATTAACATGTCCTCACAAGTGCAGGTTCTGTTTGTTTTTTGGTTTTTTTTCAATTCACAAAAGCAGCACGTTCATAAAATAGACGTGTGTCAAGGATTTCATTTTTGACTTGTTTGTATACTCAAATCTCTGTGTTAAGATGTGACACCCACGGGAGAGAAATCCTCCTCCTAGATGTTATCAGTATTTAATTGAAAAGGACACGATATACACGAGAATACATCCGTTTTTTCTCTCACTTAAAAAAAATAAATACATTATATACGCTATTTAACACTGGTGGAGGAAATCATGTAGAATATCAGATGCCAGACAGCGTGGTTGAAAATTGCTGTCAACACTTTCAATTTCCTCCAGGAAAATCACTGCATCATTAAATACAGAAATCCATCATATGCTGATCAAATAATTGTCCTTGTGTTCAACATTTTTGGGACACCTCGGTTGCGCATAGATAAAAAAAAAAAAAAAAAAAAAAAACCCAAAACAAACTGCGCTGTGCCCAGCTCCCAACCCTCGGTACTCACAGTCTCTCCGCGTTGCGGGGTATGTTCCGGGGCACGCTGCGGAGCCCTTGGCCGTGACAGTCCACCGTGGTGCCCGTGCAGGAGCACTGGGCCGGGCAGGGCTGGCCGGCCGCTCCGCCGGACAGCACCGCGACCACAACAGCCGCCAGCAGCAGCCCCACGGCAGCCGCTGGGGAGCGGCCGGGGCCAACGGGGCTCAGAGCGCCCACCACCATCACTGCGGCAAGTGGGGGGCCAATATGAGACCCGCGGAGCACTGAGGAATACGGGGGCGTTTAAAGAAAAAGAAATCAAAGCCCCGGAATCCTTGAACAAGCTCACCAAACTCTGTACCGTGAACTATGCCGCCCTCCCTTTGCGCTGTTCTCCTTTCAGACTGAAATGTCTCGTGCTGAATTTACATCTGAGTCCTTCTGGAGGTGGGGGTCTGTGTGTCGAGGCTGTGAACCCGGAGTTCGGTCCCCCTGCGCAGGGACAAGGCTGGACGACGAGGCGGCAGAGCGGCTCTCTCACTGCGCTACAGCGGCGCAAACTTCCACATGTCCCCGGCATGCGGTGCGCAAAGCCCCCCACCCCCGGCGTTCGATGAGTCGCTGTGTGTGTTGTCTAAATGTGTGTGAGGAACCGGGGTGTAGTTAAACACCTGATCTAGAGGGGGGGAAAAGAAACACTCTCTCACACACGCTTCCGCGCAGACACACACACGCGGGCACACGCTCCAGGTGAGGCGGTGTTGGTCATTAATTCACAACACGCGTCCGGCAGGAAAGCAGCGGGTTTTTGTCCAAAAAGCGCAACAAGAGGTGGTGGGGAGATATTGATTCCGATCACATATCAAGTGCCAGGTATTGGAACGGGTGTAGGCAACGTGAGGAAAAGGGAAGAACCAAAAAAAAAAAAAAGCCCCGTGGAGGAAGACCGGCGCGCAACACTATAATCCAACTCTGCGTGGTGCGTCAAAGCGCAGCTCCCGAGTGTGTGTGGTTTGGTGAGAGAGAGAGAGAGAGAGAGACGGGGAGAGAGAGAGAGAGAGACGGGAGCGGGCACGTCTGCTACTGCGTCTGTCCAGACAACTCTCTCTCTCTCCCCCACTCTCTCTCTCCGCTTCACACACACACACAGACAAGCACGCGCGCACACACGCGCGCACACACTCACTGCGTTTCCCCTGAAGGGAGCAGCAGGTTTCCAACTGGCCGTCAGTCAAATAGCAACAGTTTGATGTGGGAGGGAGAGAGTCCCCTCACTGCAGTGTCCGGGTCACCTGATGCCGTATTTCTCTGGCCTCAGGAAGGCGACAGAGGCTCTTACTTCCGACTAATGTGGAATATGGGGAAAACCCGTCACATTCGAGGATGTTTCTCTCTCTGCTCAACCGTGGATCAGGTGCTGCGTTTTAACGCACACGGGCGCTCTGAAATCTTCAGCGTTGTCAAAAGGGAGCCGTGGGTTGGCACACACTTGTTGTTAATGGCATCAGCGACTCTCTTACGCAAGAGTACAAGCGCTTGGAGCATTAGCGGTGAAATATATCAATCGTAAGAAAATCAGAAAATGTCACACGTCCTACCGAAGCATATGGCACACATTTATCCTAACTTACGATTGCGGATGCAAATGCAGTGTAACTTGAGGGTTGAATCAGAATCAGTGGTTCCATGCACGGCAAATACTATGGCGTTAAACACTATTTTCGAACTCTGTATATTGTCGTCAATCTATTGTCGTTTTGCGGGTTCACAAAGTTCCTGGCGCGCGATCTCAATGTTGTGCTCCTCGGAAGATCTCCTATCATTGAGGGGTGTCCTCCAGCTGAGATGTATTTTATGAATAAATCAACTTGTCATGATCGTGGCGATGCCTGTCTTCGACTCTCTGTCTCCGTCTCTCATTCTTGATCCCTTGCTGGCTCCCCAAGGCTGAAGACAAACAGCTGTGTGTGATTGTAATGCTGATGTGTGTTCTGTGCATGTGTGCCGCATACTGCTCCCCCCCCCCCCCCCCCCCCCCCCGCCAACCCCCCCCCCCCCCCCCCCGCCTCTCCCCGATCCCACCGTGCACGCAAACACCCACTTTCCGTTTCTCTCTCTCTCTCTCTCTCACACGCGCATTCCTCTGAGAGAGAGTGAGGAAGTATAAATCTTTTTCCTCTTCTTATTTTATGAGCGGTAGATAAAGTGAAGGCAGGATTTATCATCTGCCCCTATTTGCCTGAACCAAGGAGGCAGACATGCAGACATGTGGAGACAGACCACAGACAGACAGACAGACGGGGAGGAGCAGCAGGAGAAGGGCAGAGGCCGGACATTGATGGTGGCGTATCATAGCCGAAGTGAGGGAAGAGGGGGGAAAGAAAGAAGAAAGGAAGCAGAGGGGAGGAGAGGGAGGGTGATACGATGCAATACAATAAGACTTCAGGGCACACGGCTTGTTTAGGCACAGACCTACCTGACCTGCCCTCACCATACACACACACTCACATACACACACATGCACACAGACACACACACACACACACGCACACACCTACACACACACACACACACTTAGACCATGCAGACTCAGTGACTGCTGCATATGAACACCCGAGCATTTTTCTGCAAATTCAATGGCAAAGCCGTCCAAAATCGAAAGGTTTCAGCAAAAAGGACATTTCGCTCTAATCTGTAAAACACACAGCCCTTTGTTGGACCCTTAATTAGGTAGAGCAAAGCGAAACAAAATAGCACACCCTGTAACAGAAAGTTGAAAGGGAGAACCCTCATGAAAGATCCCTCTTCCAGAGTGATTATACAGAGTACAGGCACAAAAAAAACAAAAAAAAAAACTAAAAAACAATAGTGAAATTACAATATGGAGAAAAATGATTACAGTGTTAGGAAAATCTAAATAGAACAAGAAAAATAAATGAATGTTCTCTCCTTTTGAGACCTATTATGTAGTCAAACCACAAGTTACCAATTGGACCAATTTACAAAATAACATTTTATACAGACATTTTTCTTCATGATTTTTTGTGAATGAAAGAATCTTAAAATCTGTAAGATAATAAATAAATAATACAAGAGGAGTTAAACAAATTCGGCAACAAATTTAAGGCGGAGCAAAACAGTGGATATAATGTGTGTAGGATTTCTTTTGAGATCATATATATGGGTCCGCTTAGCCATGTTGACAGTAGAGAAGGTGATTTCTCACTTTCACACTTGGTGACTTTGTAGAGTAAAGTTGCACAATGCTAACTGGTTATCAGCTGTTTTTTTCATTTGCCAGGACTCATTGTAGTTGTCACTATGAAGAAATATCTTTGAACCTCCATGAACAAGGATCTATTCTTTTCGGAGCTCAGGAAGTCAGACAAACAACGGCATTGTAAATGAAGACAGGTGCAACTTGACAAACTTGATTCCTGAGATGAAGAACATCATCGACCACAAAGTTTGGACATTGATTTTGAAGGCAAAAATGAATGCCGAACAGATGTTGTTCTGAAATGTTCTATCCCCCATCTATCCTCCTTTAGATAGTTCCCCGTCAAGCATTAATGAAGACCACCTACATGTAGCTTCGGGACACGGTTATGTGAAAAAGGAGCAGGTGAGCGGCAGTCCCTTTTCATTTTAGTGTACTCTGTTAATTGCACAAATAATGAATGGCTGATTAATTGTGATTAAACAATCCCCCACCCTCTGATGAATGAATAATACTACTATAAATAATACAGCCATGCACCAACTAACAAAAGGAATAATAACTGCAGCACACCACAAAGTCTCTGAATCCTTGAACAATAAAAACAGATTTTGTTATGTATTCAAATTTTGAACTTCATTTCAAAGTCATTATTCTTACATTTCTAGGCTAAGGAAGAACAGAAACTATCCACTCAGGTTTCCAGAGCTGCTAATGAGAAATGAATCTGTCTGATGGCTGTGATGTTGGTACTGCTCAATCCGGCCTGTTGATTTAGGAGCTGTTTGTGTTATATTTGGTTTATGGCCATGCAGTTAAACTGAGTGTGTGTGTGTGTGTGTGTTTATGCGTGTGTGTGTGTGTGTGTCTGTCTGTGCGCGCCCAGAGGTCAGTTCAGCCACCTGGCCTCTGGACAGCTGCTACTGAGACACATGCTGCTCAGAGTTTGTTGTACAGTACACATACACACACACATATACACACACAAAAGCATAGCCACACACACACACACACACACACACTGGTTATGTATTTTGCTAATATTCATTTATGCACACACACAACCTCACTCAGTGCAGCCAGCAGACACACACAGAGACAGACAGAATTGTTGACAAACCTTTTATTCTACACATGTATTAATTGAACACATGAATCAAATCATGTTGTTTGTGTGTGTGTGTGTGTGTGTGTGTGTTGCCTGATAATCACATCATTAAAAACCAATGATGTTTGTGTTTGTTTGGACTGGCACTGTCAACATGGGGCTGGTTACACAGCTGGGCGCGCACACGCACGCACGCACGCACGCACGCACACGCACCCCCCCCCAAACACACACACACACAAACACACACGCACACACACAGTGCCACACCAAAACACTTAAACAGTGACATTAAAAAAACAAAGACTCCGCCTCCTGTCTCGGATTCCATTCAGTCCTCTCCGCCAGTTTCGTGCTGATGTGATCTGTAACTAAGTGCATTGAAACCGGATTGAGGCCTTGAGGTGCGTAGATGGCTGGTTACCTTTGTTATGATGGGATTGAGAGATTGTCTCACACACCCAGGCGCTGTGGCCCGGGGAGATGCTGAGGATGTGAATAGGATCTCATGAAGCACTGGTATGTTGGGAACTCACCATTCTCCTGCCTCTGGAGAAAGGTGTGTCTGGTTTCACATGTCAGGTGTGTGTGTGTGTGTTGTTGTGAGTTTAGGGGGAGGAACTCATTTGATCATCATTTATTGCATTTTGTCTGAAAAGACAAGAACTCGGATTGAACCCACAACTCCCACAGCAGCGAACAGGCAGCCTTTTTTTTTTTTTTTTTTTTTTACCTCATCCGTCTTTGCCGTCCCTATTACCCACTTTAGTCTTGGAATATTTATATCGAGCTTGACCAGATTCACAAGTCAATTACCAAAAAGGTAATACGATAATGTTTTATTTGAAAAAAAAAAAATGCTTCTTTTCTTCTGGGCATCTGGCAATAGAGTGGTAAAGAACAAATCATATTACTGCACGCTAATAATAATAAACGCTTTGTACGTTTGTCTATATGAAGGCAGGCCCGTCAGTTCATTTCAATGTGTGTTTAGCCATGAAAGAGTAAGGTAGCATATTTCCCTTCGCGGTGCAACTATAGAGTCTCGGCCATACTAATCCTTTTACACAATTATCCCTCAGTGTTTGTGTATTTAAGCGCAGCTCCCCTGACTGTGGCTTCTCTGTGGACGCGAACCAAAGCAAAGTCAACCGTCGTTATCCTAAAATAGCCCAATTGTACAAGATAAACATGTGTGCGAAACTAATTGTGCGTCGGGCAAAGCAGGCGCGTTGCGGAGCGTTGTTGTGACAACAGATTAAACATCTGTCTGAACCCATTGCTGAACCCAACTTGAGATTAAGGGGGAAATAGAATATATCCCATATATCCCACGTCTCGCCAAATTGGGGAAGCCGTCGTCTGGGTGACAGCGAGCAAGTAGAAACAGACACAGCAGATTATGGATAAAGAACAGCAGATAGCCCCTCTCTTCTTTTCTTATCCTCTCTGGTTTTTGGCCCTATTTTTCCAGTGATCTGAATCGCACAAAAGAACGAAGAACTAAATTCCACCTCTTCTCTTCTCTCCTTTCCTTGTTTTTTTTTTGTTTGTTTTTTTCCGGCATGCTGAATCAGTGAAAAGCCACATGGAGTTAATAACTCGTCCCATAAAAGATTGCTTTCTCTGACCCACACACGCGCGCGCGCCCGCGCCGCGCTTTTTCGGCGGCAGTGCCCATGCTGGAGATGTCATCTGTTTATCGCACTCTAGTTTTTTGTTTGTTTTTTTCTCCCCAGAACGGCCAAAGAACAAAAACAGAACTACGAAAAGCGAATTAAGTCTCCAGCTCGTTAAGAAAGTACCGAGCACCGCACCGTGAAACGGACGCGCGAGGGAAGGCGTTGCAGTATGTAGCAGTGGCCGTACGCGGTAGCATTTGTTGTAAGCGGTGCGTAATAAATGGCCCTTCGATGCGGACACGGTATACGACTCGGCGACAAGGGCGGGGAATCGCGACGCAGACCTAGCTTAATAGGAGAGGGCTGTTTTCTGCCAGGTGCGTGGAGGCCCGGCATGCTGTGAGAGCGGGGAGCGCAAGTAGCCCGTGCCAGGCTTAGAAGTGCAGCACGGAGCACGTGTCCATCGCACCTTTCGGAGGCGTTCATTTCATCGTGGTGCAAGAAATCAAAAGTCTCTTCCCGAGGTTTAACCCCGGGGTGCGAAGGTTACTCCCGTTCCGACACCGAGGAACAAGAGCCCGGAGCGACACCCGCCGAACGGAGGAGGAGAGAGTGGGAGGACTGACACAGAGGGACCTGGGAGAAGAAAAAAAAAGAACAAAAAAAGTGAGATTTGACGGTGGTGGTGGGGGGGGGGGGGGAGAACAGGAGGAAGGAGGAAGGAGGTGAAGAAAAAAAAATATGAAGGGTCCTTGGGAGAGAAAGAGAAGGAGGTGTGTAGAAAGAGGGTTGTGGGAAAAATCAATATGCTCTCTGGAGCGACTGGAAGAGACAATCAGTCCTGTCTGACCCTCGTCTCCCCTCGGTCTCATTGTGTGTGTGTGTGTGTGTGTGTGTGTGTGTGCGCGTGTGTGTGTGTGGTGGCGAGTGTATGTGTACCTTTGCGCATAGGTTTTATTCACCAATGTGTTTGTAAGTAACATTCCTGAGGATTGATTTCGAGTTTGAGGAGATGGGTGTGCGCCTATGTTCAGCCGGACGTGTTTGACGCACGCGCGCACACGCGCACACACACACACACACGCACGAGTACCGGTAGGTCCCTGTCCGTCTCCCTCTGTGTTTGCTGTCCTCAGCTCAAATATATGTTATTGGCATGACTGCTGAGGGAAGGAGAACAATGCCGCTCAAGCTAATGGGATAAAAGTTCATTACTTTCCCTCTGTCAACTTTATGAAAAAGGGCAGAGCCAACAAAGACTCGGAGCAGAGTTGGAATGGGATGAGGCTGCAGTCACTTTGCTCTCTAACTCCATCTATGTCACTGTCATCCGAGGGGGGTCACGGTCCCGCTCACACGAGCCAAAGGCTATGGGCCACGTTGTCCCCAGCTACTGTAAAAAATAATAAAAAATGTCCCCTCGCTTTGATATATATTATTACTATCGATATAAAGAAGAAGGCCACTTTACTCGCTCTCCTTCTTTATACACGTGTGTGTGGGTGTCTGTGTGTGTGTGTGTGTGTGTATGAAGGGCTTGGTATTTTTGCAAGCCTCCGGGCTGCGGCAGCTTTTCACAGACCGTCTACTTCCACGCACTGGGTTTGTAAAGCTGGCTGAGTCGGCCATTGTCCGAGAACCTCTCCTTGAATTCAGTTTCTCCATCTGCCCCCGGGCGCCTCTCAGACTGACAGGGGGCGAGGGGGTAGATGGATAGATGAAAGAGCGGAGGACAGGAAGAATACAACTCCTCGGAGAGAGAGGGAGAAATTTAACAATCACGAAATCCACTTTTCTCAATCTCTCCATCACTCCTCTGCCACCATCGTCCAATCACTCCTATTATTCTCCGCTCCCTCTGCCCTCCTCCCCGGCTCTGTCGCTGTGCTGTGCAGTTGCAGGGGGTTAATTGAGGTCTGAACAGCAGGGTGCTATTATGACACCTTTGCTCAGCGGACACACAGGCGCGCACGCACACACATAACTCCATAACAAAACTCCTCCCACATCCTAAAGTAATAATCAAAAATTCAAGATGCAGGATATGCCCAAGAATCAAGAATTCTTATTTTCAACGTTAAGCTATGTGTGTGTATGTATGTACAGTATGTGTGTGTGTGTGTGTGTGTGTGTGTGTGTGTGTGTGTGTGTGGGTGTGTGTGTGTGTTGTGTACGTGTTGGTGGGGCTGGGGGGCTGATGTCAGATTTAATGATGGTTTCCACCCTTTGGAAAAGGACGCCTCACCCTGAATCAGGAACCAACTGAATAAATCGCACAATTAATCCAACAAGTCAGCGTGGCGTATCGAAGCACTGCACTCACAAAACACAATAGATTGGCAGGTGTGTGTGTGTGTGTGTGCGCGCGCGCGGGCGTGTATGCGCACGTGCAGTCGATCTGCATGCTCTCTTGGTAGCAGATGGTAGGCTGGTGGTCTGTTGCCAAATTCACTGTGTGATCATGTAAATGATCACACGCACACCCGCACTAAAGTAACAACCGCAGCTACGCTGAGACATAAACAAACGCGCGAGTGCCCACTTACAAACACACACACCTTGTGCGCACGCCATTCTCTGTTACACACACCTGTAGTGAGACAAACAGGTGAGCAGGAGGGCCGCCCACGCACCACCATAGATCTTGATTATAATTGTTTTTGTTCTCTCCTTTGTCCTGACGTTTTTGAAAGTCTCACTGCGAAGTGTTTAATTTGAAACCCCGGCTGCACGGCTGCGTGTGTGTGTGTGTGTGTATGCAGACGTGTGTGCGCGCAGCCTGTGTTGCGGTTAAGATGTTGATTGAAGCTGAAGTTTAACAGTGGGAAGCTTTACATGAAAGACTGACATTCACCTTTCATATCCTCTGCTTTTGATGCATGGAAACACAGACACAGACGCGCAAGCGCACACACACGCACGCGCGCACGCACGCGCGCGCACACACACACACACCTACACACTTCCTGGGAATAGAGAACCGACAGTTTCCCTAAATCAAAATGTGCCATTCGCTTCGAAACCTCTGCAATGCGGAGAGTCTCGTATGTACACGCACACACGCACACACCGAGCCCAGATAAGGGTCTCCACGGGGCTGCGGGCCCCTCTTGGCACACATCTCCTCACAAAGAAACTCTCCCGGTGCTTTTGTACAATGAACACAATATATAGGAGAACACACAAACTCCCCGGCGCACATTTGGCAGCGACGGCATCAGGCAACAGATGCTCCTGAATGAGCTCCTTTTGCCGGGCGTGATTCCTAAGGTGGCCATTGAAAATCACTTTCAACACATTCATAACCACTTACGGCTCCCTATGAATATTCACAGCCGAGGGGCTCCACCACCCACATGCTTTTAATGTGTATCACACGTGGACATATACAAACACACACAGAGGGGTGTACCGACCAAGGCCTTTCTTTGCCCGCGGATACTTTTGTGCCTCTTTAAAATTCCAACGAGATATTGTTTAATATGATGGATTACAAGCAATTTCAGGTATGCAGATCACATTTTTTTTGTGGGGGGAGGGAATTTCCCCTCCTAATGTCCCCAGACTCTGGCGGAAATTGCTTTCCAGGGTGAGACTATGTTCTGATATCATACCAATATCTTTTGATAATAGTTTTTTGAATGAAAAAAGAACGGGTCCTTTGAGGACCATTAAGAAAAGCCCATCTCTCGTCATCGTTATTCATTAACAATCCTGAAAACAAAAGTCCCTCCAAGTTTTCATCTTCCCCGCTTTGCTTATTTCTCCTCAAGGGACTCGGAGACGTGCTCTTACAGTGAGTCATCCACAGGCCTCGACTCTATCCCAATATCGCCCTCAGAATTATGGGTTCTTTGAGCTTCACCTTTGGTCTCGTGGCAGCTCTGGGCTTGTGATTGACTTGAATGAATAAAATGGGAAAATCCAGTGAGGTTTCACGGCATAACTTCCACAGCATTCTCTCGGTTCCGCTTCCTCAACAGAATCACCGCGTTGTTGTTTTTTTAAGGCTCCCTTATTACACAGGACAAGAAAAAAGAAAAAAGGCTGACTACCAACATCTGTCTTTTGTCTTCAGTCTGAAAGGGTCAAATGGCTCCGCAGAGGTCACAGGTATTTAACGGCTCCGGCTTCAGTTGGCAGTGATGGAAATAGACATGTTGGTGGACAAGCTAAAAATAATCCCTCCTCAAGACGCTCGTGAAAAACCACAGGTTCTATGTGTCTGAGTTCAAACAGCACTTGAACAGATAGAATAGAATAGAATAGGATAGATAGATAGATAGATAGATAGATAGATAGATAGATAGATAGATAGATAGATAGATAGATAGATAGATAGATAGATAGATAGATAGATAGATAGATAGATAGACAGACAGACAGACAGACAGACAGACAGACAGACAGACAGACAGACAGACAGACAGACAGACAGACAGACAGACAGACAGATAGTTTTATTATTATGAATATTTTAAAATGATGAACATTGGTAAATATTGTATGCTAACAACACAGTATTCTGGTATTCACACTTTTTTATCAAAATAAAGATGAAATGAAATAAAGATGAAATGAAATAGATAGATAGACCCTGATTAAGAACTGCCAGGGACGCAGATAGCCTGACACAACTCTGGTATTTTCTCGCCAGTGAAAGATTTCCATCGTGACTCACAGCTGCCTGACAAAAGGAAAAAAGTGTGCACCAAAAAAAGATTTATCCATCGACACATACAACAACAATAGTAAACCAATAACAGTGACTCACTTAGTATATAGAAACTTGATGCATTTTGGCTGGCTGATCCAAAAGCCCATTGATCTTTATGACCGATGATGGCAGCGGCGGCCATAACCTCACAGAAGTGTAGTGTATGCAAACATTATGCCCCCGCCATGAAACAAAATTAGATATGAAGTAATAGCGCACAATAGCACATTTATATGAGCAGGGGGATTTCTGTGTTTTTTTTTTAATGAAACCCCACATAATTTTCAAATCATGATTACCACAACTCCTCTCGGGTTTTCCCTTTTCTTTGCACAAGCAAAACAATGGAAAACAGAGACAAAGGACAGCAGAGCAAAACAAAGAACGAAATGGAGGGGGGAAAGAGAGCGAGAGAGAGAGAGAGAGAGAGAGGGGGGGGGGGCGTTGAGGAGGTGAGAAGTTGAGGCAGTGGTTCATTTCTCGATTAACAACAGATGAGGAACGGGGGGGCGATGAGAGATCTGGGAAAAGCATCGTTAACCAATTAGCTTTCCCAAACCGCCAGCTCTCCACCTATCATAGGGCTTTCTTCACGTGACAACCTAATCGAAGTAAACAGCCGATTGGTTGATAGATTGAAAAACAAGTTGTTTTTCAGTCTTACTTCGACTTAATTCTAACCCCTAAACCTAACAAGCATTGTGTACTGTTGGTGAGGTCCTCACGATAATTTGAACAGACAAAAATGTATATTGCGAGCGTGTTTGTGTGTGTCAGTGCGTCTGTGTGTGTGTGTGTGTGTGTGTGTGCATACATGTGCTTGTAATGTGCCTCTGTGTGAGGCACTACTGTGTGAACTTGTCCTTTTTGTCTCCTCAAAACAAATTCCGACCACATGTTTTTCAAACAATGAACTCAAGACTAGAATTGGGAAAGCACCACAGGATCCTTCCCCTTCCTCAGGCGTCCTCCCTCCCTTGCGCTCCGACGGCGTCCGCGCCCTCTTCCACCCCACCTCACAGTGCACCCTACCTGCCGCGCCTCCTTTTTGTCCCTTTTTCGGCGCTTGTCTGTTTTCTCATCCGTCAGATCTCGCCTCGCGCTCTGGGGCTTTCATCCCGCCGCAGCGCGAGGACAGGTTCGGCCCAGTGTGAAGTGGATGATGGGTAATTGAGTTCCCGCTGACCGCGAATGATGAGACCCCCTGGCCTGTTGCCTCAGTTAAAACAGCAGAAGAGAAGGGAACGGAAGTGCACAGTTGGAAAAGGAACTTAAATGAAAGAAATCCTCATCTTCTTCTTCCTCCGAAGTATGTTGTGGCGTAAAGAGGAAAGGGAAAGGCGGTGCTCTCACCTTGTACACTGCTGATGTCGTGACACAAAGAGCAAGTGGCATCGCCGTGACAACAAGAACACAAACATCTTCTGCTGCTGGAGTGTATGTAAGGGTGTGCCCCTGCTTAAAATAATCCCTTCTCATTATATGCATTCTGAATAAGCATTCTGATTATAGCTCATATGCGCCCCTAATACAATCAGACTGCTGTTTTCGCAGCAACGTGCGCAAACGCACACTTACTGTACATTGACACAACCAAGACATCACACGAGTGGAATTAAGGGATTTAACAGGGCATTTTCTGGGTGGAAGTGTGTGTGCGCGCGCGCGCGTGCATGTGTCTGCAGAGGGGAATGCCTTGGCCGCGGTCCGGGTTGCGTGTGATGGAGAATTCAACAAATTTCCAAACAAACACTCTGGAAACAATTAAAGAGAGAGAAACATGGGGAGTCAGACAGATAGAGAGGACCGAAAATGAGAGACAGTAAGATAGAGGGGAGGGAGAGAGAGAGAGAGAGAGAGACAGAGAGAGAGAGAGAGAGAGACAACAAGCTGTGCCTGCAGGTTATGCAGAAATATATATATTTTGCACGTATCAAGACCAAATAACTTCCATGTCCCACAGACTGAACAGCAAAGACGCACAAACACACACACACAGCCACGCTACATCGTCCGTGAGTAATTAAGGAGGACAGAGTGTAATGACACAATATTCCCATATGGCAGGAAATGATTATTCCCAGATCAGGGAGAGTGAGTGGAGCCATCAGTCTGAAGCTCTGGAGACTCATCAGCTGCAAAAAAAAGCCCTGGGAACTCCCCCGCGAAAAAAAAAAAAAAAAAAAAAAAAAAAAAAGCTGCAGACACACAGATCTCCACCTGCTCCTGCTGTTTCCACACAGCTCACGGCTGCACACGGAGACACGCACACACCGAGCGTGCCGACGTCTCCAAAAGTAATAATCTGCGACATCTACATTACATCTGAAAACTGGCTGTTTGGTAACACCTGCAGCGTGGATGTTCCTTGTCTGGAGAAATCTTCCGCGGTGTGACTTTGGGTGCGTCCTCTGCGCGTGCACGCAAGAAATAATATAATCAAATCTTGAATTGATTCGCCTCTACTCCAAAATACACAAGCAAGTAGAGTTTGTGATGGGTGTGACGATCCAGAAAAAGAGCCCTGTGAGGGAAACATTTGAAAGGCGCGCTTAGCTTTGACAGCCCCGCCGACAAATGAAACGAAGTCGGCAACAACACCTACGCAGACTCACAAACTCCGACACAGAGACGCACAGAGGGGGGAAATACATCACACTATGGGCACTACGGGCTGTTTATCATTAACTTCGTTGCCACATAAACACTTCCCTGATTACAACGTTGTAATGACTGTACTGTGCACCTGCACAGGGGAGTGGCCTGGTGTCCATCAGTGCGGCAGTCGGCCCCGTCTAAACACTCAGTGATAGATGGGGCAGCTAATCAGGGCAGTGCTCACGCAGCCACGCTGTCGGAGCCCGCATCGGCACCGTGAGCCGGATCGCGACAGGCGGTCTTTCTGATGACTCATTTGTGGCTGCCCCATATGTGGCCCTAAATATAATATAATGCCATATCTCGGCGACACCAGTGTAAAAGGATTAGGTCGAAATGTTCTCATCAGGGGTAAATATGCTCAAAACATCAACTCGGGGGGAAAAAAAAAAGAAGCTCGCCAGCATTCAATTTCAGGTTACTTAGCAACAGCCATGAAGCAGGATCGCGCGTCTGAAACATTTGCCGTCACTACCAGAAAGAAAAAACAAACAAACATGATAGCCTACTATATGCATCTATCGGAGTTGTTTCTCCATCCACACAAAGAGCAGAGAATAGAGCATTCATTCGTCCACCTTGCGTCCCTCCGTCCTGTCATCCCTTCATTCCTGCACTCGCGGAGACAATAGGCCGTCATTGTTGTGTTTATGGTCTCTGCGGGACTTTCTCCCAGGCCCATTGTGCTGTGGAATCAGGAAGCTTGTCCACTCTAATAAAGTTGAACAGGCCCGCTTCAGTCTCGCGGGACCCTGATCGCACGGGGCGACAGTGGCGCGACGCCGACTTTCATTATCTCCAACCCTTCTGACCCAATTATACGCAATCTAATCAGCACTTGGTGGTTTTTCATTACCAAAATGCGGTGGGGTGATTGACAGTGATTCTCTTTTTTTTTTTTTGTGCAACATCTGAGCGGAGAAGTATGACTCAGAAGAATTACCTAATTACGCGCTCATTGCCTAATTCGTACCGCAGAGATCATGTCACAGCTGGAAGCAATCGGACTTTAAGCGAAGAGCTTCGTCAAACACAGGCCCCGCAGTTTGAATCGTCCGAAAAAACCTCCGCTCGCGCCCATGCATCACCGTGGCAACAGATGAATCACTGACCCCCCAACCCGAGGTTATGACAGAAGCCGTCCACTCTTGTAAACAACAATTAAGGCTCACTGTTGCCATGGTGCCAGCACATGTAATTAAGGGCAAACAGAGGAGAGTCTGTAATGTGTACATCTTCATGTCATCAGCCTACTTTGTGTATGAGCCCCCAAACATGCCTGCGTGATTATGACTATATAAACACGGCTCAGTGTCTTTCTGGAGCCCCCCCCTTTTTTTTTTCTCTCTCAGAAAAGTACTTTGTCTGCAACTCGTCTTGACTCCCTCGTTCACGTTATGTCTCTTCTCTAATTCTCCCACACTTTTTTTTTTTTTTTTTGCATTTTTTCTGCCCGGATTGTAGACACGGAGCATCCAACAGATTAGGGTGGAGTAAGAAAGGCGTTACTGGAAGATAGATTACAAGGAGTGCTGAATTACTCTTTGTAGGGAAGAGGAATTTGTCTGCGTCTACAGCTCCCAGTATTAATGGGTCTTAGACATGTAACTCTCGCATGCAGCTCTTTAAAAAGGAGGGGCGGATGGGGTGGGGGTGAGGTTAGAAGGAAGATAAACAGATGTGCTTGAAAGAGCAACGTGAATAAAAGAAGATCATCCACGCCAGGTCTTTGTGGGGGACCTCCAGGTGCTCTGAGGCCTGCACATCTGACAATATCCTGAATCTGCCTCGCACGACCATTTATAACGGTATTTTTCGGCCAAATTCAATTTATTTACGTAGAAATTCCTGTGAAACCGCTTAGGGGCCAAAGTATATTCACATGGTGCTTTTGCGAGAGGTCGACTTTGGTAAAGTGCAATACACAAATCAACATTTCCTGACAGTGCTGAGGAAAAAGAGAGAAATGGGGTCCAAAATGAGGGAACATATTATTCGATTGCAGCAATGTGGTTTATTGCCAACAAAAATCAAAGCGGATTTCTTTTAATATTCTAAATGATTAACATTTATATTTAGTACTTCATCTTCATCTTGTCTGGAACCCAACCGACTCTGACTAATGGGAAGTTATAGGGAAATTGATGTCATGTCTCATAATCACACAGATGTGTGTGTGTCTGTGTTATTGTGCACCATACAAACAAAATGGAGAATAACTAACTGAATAACCTCACCACATTCTCAGCTCCTTTTTTTTTTCTGTGATGTTTCAGTGGAGTATAGCACTCAAAGTTGGACATGGACAGCCATGGGTGAAGACCTTGGACATTGCCCATCATCTATTAAAAAATGATCACACGCTATGGGAGTGAGCCTCCTGTGGACTCATATTTGCTCTTTTTGAATTTGAATATGCAGGGGGATCAAAGCATGTACGCCGCACACTTGGAATGAAACTGGAGCGAGTGTTTGCCTTGAAATCATAATCGCAATCTGTATCGGGACCAACAATTTCCAGAGCAGAAGGGACTCACACACGGAGCACAGAACAGCTGTGAAACACCTCTGACTTTTTCTGCATTTTATTCTGACGAAACATCTGCTGGACGAACAAAAGACACCACAACTTGCAAACACAGGCGCGTGCCCACGGAGCAGAGTGACGCCGAGAGTGGGTGAGCGGGGGGGGGTTTAGAGAAACAGGGAGAAATGAAAAGTGTCTTTGAAAATAAACAAAGGCAGAGTGATCAGGACCAGATTGGTGCAGATCAAACAGTAGTGTTGAAGTAGTACGAGAGAGGCCTCCGATGGAGACATCAAACACAACTAATGTAAACCACATATCACACACACACACACACACACACACACACACACACACACACACACACACACACACACACACACACACGTACGTGTGCAGGCAATAATGCAGTGCAGACACATGCGCAGAGCGGAACAGCGTGACCCCACCTGTCAAACGGACATCGGGGTCACACACTCACAGGGACAGCTCCTGTCAAACACTTCTGTGTTCCCTGACACATTGAATGCATGGTGCATCTCCCCATAAGAACCATTCTCTGCATACGGGTCCATACACACACACACACACACACACACACACACCCACCCACACAAGATCATCATCATCGAAGCCCGAGTTCTCTGCACACACACACACACACACACACACACACACACACACACCCACCCACACAAGATCATCATCATCGAAGCCCGAGTTCTCTGCAGATCATTTTAAAAGGCTGAATATTATTATATATATATATATATATATATTTTTTTTTTTTTTCCAGGAAATTAGTATTAGGGAGCAAGACCTGCAAATTAATCATCACAGGATGAAGCCAAAACCCAAAGTAAAACCAAATGAGAGGACGTTTGCTCAGGAGTTCGTGCTCATCCGGGATGAATTAGGCGCAGATTAGGTGATCCATACCGCTCGACAGGGATGTGCCGTCCCGGGAGCATTAAAGGGAGCGACGACCTTTGCGCGATATTTCTCTGCCCGACTGTGACCTCTGGCGTCCGACGGACGACAGAGAGGCGTCGAAGGAGAGCGCATGCCGGTGATTAGACGGTATCTATCGGGATCTATGTCAATGCGAGTGGGAGTGTGGGTGTGTTATATTACAGCTACCTACGTCACTGTGGTGGAGGGCGTCCGCGATGAGTCAGCAGCACACTAATCAATGTTCTCCCAAACCAAAGGGAGAGAGACTGAGACACGGGGGTTGCAAACAGGTCAGCCACCGACGTGGCCAATGGCAAAAACAAAAGGGATATTTAAACAGACACATGCACTCGGCCGGCCAGCACACTTTATCCGCAGAGGCGAAATCCTGGGAATTTCAGAGAAGTTTTCCACAGCTTTTTCCATTACCTCTGTTGGCTGTGTCCGAAGCAAAGAGGCTCAAAACGCACGGCCCCTTTTTTTTCCCCCCTCACAGTGTCACATAACTCAGTCAAAACCCAATGCCTCGCACACACCATTGCGTCCGTGCCCGCCGCTGGGCGAGGACGGGCGTGCGTCTTATTGACAGTGTTTCTGTACAGCCGCAGAAATTGCCGGATGCAGGCTGTGGTGGCAGTGGCAGCACGCATGTCAGCTTTTCTGCATCTGCGGGCCTCGCATGCGCTGAAAATGAAAATATATGAGACGCGGGGACTGTGCCATACGCATAGCCACAGCCAGAGAGAGTCAGAGAGGGAAAAACGGCACCAAAACAAACCGGCATTCACAATTTAAGCAGCGCGAAACGGACGTATTTTTTTTCAAATGGAAAAAACAAGTCCAAATGGTGCGTGCGTTCCCTACTAAAAACAGATTTCCCCACGTTTCCGCACATCAGACTTATAAACCAACTTTCTCCCACAATAAATGAGAAATATACTCTGAATTATCGGAGAAATATTCTGTTGAGTGTGTGTGCTGGTCGGCCTGGGCAGGTCGTTAACCTCTGCGGTGGAGCCTGAGCGAACGATAACCAGTCTGCTCATTTTTCTCAGGCTGCGCGTCCCTCCCTCTTTTCTATAGCTCTATTCATTAAAGCTAACAGCCTATTGAACACTGGCCTAATTAATTTGCTAAACAACCGAGGGATGGGTTGTGCGTTTGTGTGCAAGTGTGAGTGTGCATGTGGGGCGTGTGCGGGGTGCTCATTTGTCTCGTCTCGAGAGGTCTGTTGTTGTTGTTGTGGTCCGTACGACATTGGTGGCGTGCGTGTGCACAGTGTGTGTGGGTGCGTGTGTGCGTGTGTGTGTGTGTGTGTGTGTGAGACGCTGCCCATGTCACCTGCACTGCTCTATGCTCTAAAGGTCAATGACACAGAGAGGAAGCATGGGGAACAATGATCAAGGTAACACAAAAGAAAAAAAACGGATGTTTACGCAACGCCGTAGATCTCATGCAAGGCCTGTTCCTCAAGCAAGACTTGGGTGCTAATCCACCGAAGTTTATGGAGGTTCAACTCATCCCATTAACGTTGCACTGTGACACTTTGCCCTTGGCTTTCATCGTGGTGCAGCACAGAGGTTCAGTGTCACCACGTCAGCGATTCGGTTTGGCATGCACCGCAGGAGTGAAGAAAAGTCACGACTCGAATTAAATCCAGCATTTGGAAGAGCGAGAAGTGGGCGAGGGGTTAGGGGTGAGTCGAGGGGTGAGGGCTACAGGGTGCAAAATGTCACCAAAATGATACAGCACATCAGAAAGGACTGCTAATGAAGTGGTAGCTAAAACTAATGAACTTCGTAGCCGGGGAGACACTTTTATAATCATCAAATTGGTGCAATGAATACAGTACATGGAGTGGAAAGAGTATTTCATTTGGAAACTTCAATTTGGCACATTCAAGGAAAACACACACACACACACGCGCATGCGTTCGCCACCTTTGCTGGGCTATTTTACAAGGATTATGCTGCCGATTACATGGGCTGCTTTCATTGGCTGTTCCCACATTCCAGCCTCTGTGTCTCACTTTACCAAAAAAATCTTGTTCCTTCTTTTCTTTTCTTACTCATTCTGCCTTTCTTTTACAGGGCCGGCCTTCTCTCTCCAGATGGGGAAATTCGGCGGGGGAAGGAGGAGAATATGCTATATTAACATTTCAATCACGCATTTCACTCAGTGAAAGAAAATAAACTGAAGTGGGTTCATGGCTTTTGCTCCCATACACTGTATGCCAGTGCATCTCTCTCTCTCTCTCTCTCTCTCTCTCTCTTTCTCCCTCTCTCCTTCTATTTTTTCCCCGACTGTTCCAAACCCATAAGAGCCAGTTCAATAAGCGAATGATAATCCCTGTAGAAGCAGGGAGCCGTCCGTTGCAGTGCCTTTGTAGTTTGGAGGGCAGATTAACATGGTGGCCAGAGAGAGAACAGAGTCCTTTGTCTCACTAAAGGCCTGGGATTAGACATGGGTACTGGCCTATGAACTTAAGGAAATTGTGAATGCGTGAGTGTGTGTGTGTGTGTCTGCGTCTGCGCGTGCGTGTGTGTGTTTGCGTGTGCATGATTTTGCGGGGTTATCCGCTTACAAGAACACAAACGCCGGCACACGTGACTGATCTATTTCGCTTTCTCTCGGATAGAAGGATTTCCTTGTTTGTTTCATAGTGCGAGTAAACTCAACGTCACTCATATGTCAAAACAGTCAAACCACAACCTTTCACTTAATATATATAATAATACGTACTTGTTGCTGCTGAGCCTTACCAGACAAAGAAGGCCCAGTCACGCTTGCCTCTACTTCAGCACTTTTTCAGGGCCATGTTGGGTGGGAGGAAGAAATTGCGGCTTGGGGCTCCCTGAGGAACTTATTGTTTTTTACATTATAGTTTTGTAATTACACAATTGTGAGATGTGTTTGTTATACTTTAAGGTGTAAGGCTTTGATTTCATAAGTTGTAAAGTTAACCAGCTGCTTCTTGTAGCTTTATAGTTCCCATAAAAAGACATGAGAGTGGTTTCAATTTTGGTTCCCAAAAGCTCAAACAATTCCTTTTAAAAATGTCAACACGTAGCATGCCCCCCCCCCCCCCCCACGCCCCCCCCCCCCCCACTGAAGAAAATAATTGAACTACAGCACGGAGATCAACTGTGTTCAGAGGTTTACAGTTATTTTGCATTTCACACTCAATACAGATCTGATGAAAGGAAGAATGTGTGACACAAAAAATGATATCCATTAGGCCTAAAGTTACAGTGAATCAAAGCATTACAGGTTCAAATAAATCTTTGTACTATATTATACTATATAAATATATATAACAACTAGGAATGACTAGAGGGAGCTTATGATCGGTTCCATTCATCACACACACACACACACACATTCATAACACAGTCTGCATCAACAAACATGGACCCAGATTTAGAACCACAGAAAAATGCCAGAAATGAAACAATGTTATGAAAGCAATGACTACGTCCAAGTTAGGTACAGTCTTCCTAAACCTGTGTGTGTGTGTGTGTGTGTGTGTGTGTGTGTGTGTGTGTATTGGGGAAATGCAAACTCATGCAAAGGTTCTCAGACAAGTACGGGGAAACAGACGATGAAATTCAAAGTCACTGTTCAGCCTCAAAACTGAGAGAAATGATCCGACCACAAACAGCCCGCTCTGTGTATATTTCCTCACCACTCACATTTACTGACCGCTGAATAATTTGAAGACACTCTGGGGAGTAAGCCATTAAAAAAATGAAATGAGCATGTAAGATTCAAGTGCAACTTTATTTTAACTGCCTATTTGTCTGGTAAGCTGAGATGCAATTTGAGGTGCAGTTAGAACGGTGGAAAAAGTCATTATCTTTACATTTAGTTTGTTTTTTGTCGTAGTTGGGAAAACAGCCCACTCCCTGCCTCCAGTCTGCTGTTATTCGTATTACTATTGGATTTATGAATGTGAAATGAAATTTTCCTGTGGTTTTAAGGCTGTTGGCACCTTCTACCACTTGGACAGTCGCAAAGGGTGGAAAAATGATGCATGGGAGTGTGGGTGAGAGAGAGGGTGTGTGTGCACATGCGCATAGGCTGAGGTACACCGAGGCATCGTTATGCAAAGCTATCAGCTGCTGCCACTGTGAAACACACACACACACACACACACACACACACACAAGCACACAAACACGTGCACACTCGAGACAAGCTGCCTTTAAAATAAAGTCAGGAAACAAGTTATGATGATTCTGAGAGGCGAAAGGTATTATTTCCAGTCAGGCAAAGTGGCAAACTGATTTAAGGGGAAAACAACGTGATCATTACTTTCGATTCACAGCTTTGGCCAACCATTAAAAGCCTCTCTGCGTGAACGTTGTTTATTTTCACGGTGTTGCCTGCATGGAAATAAATTTCGAAAATTACACATTTGGGTATAACCGCCTTAACCACAAATTCAAAAAGAGCATATTTGTGACGTTTGATATATATATATATATTTTTTTTTTTTACTTGTTGGAACTTAATGGTGCCGTCAACTTACGTTGTCTCATTACATTAACTGTGAAATCAAACACATTAGCACACACAAAACCTTCAGCCAGCTGAAAAAAGGAAAATCTTGAAAATGTAAAGATCGAGTTTCAAGAAGGCATGTAATTCAAACTTGAAATAACAAAATAAATCAAGGTTTTGTTTCCTTTTTTGTGCAGGTGCATACATGTAACCTGTACATACTGTGAACTCACCTAACAGGCAACTGTAGAAGATATTTACTTAAAGGAAAAGTTCAACAGTTTGGGAAAATACTTATTTGAGTAGTGGGCCTTTAACAAATTATTTATTGTTTGTTTATTCATGAGCTATATATATATATGTTGGTCATTTAACTTGGCAATAGCTTATAGTTAATAGTTTACCTTTATATGATTGCAAAATTGGCAAATGTATCCTTTTAGCTTATCTTAATTCAGTCAATCAGTTTATGTTTGGTCCAAAAACGGCAAAGTCATAAAACTTTGAAAAAGGAGAGAAAGAAAAACAGAGCCCGGACATTGACATGAACCAAACATTTCCCTCTCCAAATTTTAGGTAGGAGGATTGAACTTCTGTGGCCTCAAAGATTTCTTTGTCCCATAAAATACGCCTTTATTGTTTTAAGTTCTACATTTACACGTCTGCTCCAGTTTGTCAGCGAGTCAAGAGTTGCCCTTAGAAGGGCAGAAAGGATGTGACACTTTGTTTTTGGTGCCGAATTGTGGGAACGGCGTCACTGAGGAATGCTGGGGCTACCTCTGATGCGCGTGCACACACACACACATACACACACACACACACAAACACCCACAGAGACAGACTGCGTGAAGTTGCCTAAAATATCTTCAGTCCCATCTTTGAGAACGGAACTCTGAAGACATTATTTTCCAGGTACTGGAAGAGAATCCGGGCAAGACATCGAACATTAAATAGAAAAATGGAAAATAAACCACAATCATTCTAAACATTATGCTCATGATCCGTTGACTCTCAGTAACCCGGAGGAGCAAATAGACACGCTTTGATCCAGACTGTGAAGGCATGTCTTACTGGATAGGCATCACACACGGAGCGCTCTCACGTCTGTCTACAGTTTACGCAGAGACGACCACTGCTGTTGCCACAGATGGTCCTCGGACCCACAAAAGGTGACCGAATGTGTATTTGAAGGCATGTGTGTCACATTTCTTGGTGTATCTGGCATTTCCCCTTGCCAATGTCCTCCAGGTGTACGTGTCCTTGTGTGTCTGTGTGAGCGAGGCATCAGGCATGCATTCTTTTTTTCACCGAAACCTCCTCCGAAGAGACCTTGTACTAATTACTCATCTGTGTATTGCTCTGCGATGAATAAAACACTGCCGGGCCGGGGTCTTTCCACCACACAGCACAAGCCAGAGATGTTAATCAGGGAACAAGACTGCGGTGTTTATGCGGCGTTTTTTTTAAAAATACGGACCAGGGGAGGAGGAGGTGAAAAAAAAGTCACGTAAGTAATATCCTCGCCATATTCCCGCAGGAAATGGGGTGATGGAGAATGCAGATCGAGAGAGGAGAGCGAGGAGGGGCGGAGTGAGCCGCATTTCACAAGAATCTGAAACGAAGGAATGACAGAAAAAAAGAGGTTTGCCGCTATCTTCGTTGGCGTAAAAGGCCGAGGTACGCTAGAGACAAGCGAGTGAACCGCTGTTTCCCTCGTCGGAGCCAACGAAACGGGAACATTCTGCCTCTTGACTTCAAGATGCCTCCAGGAGGAGCCGTGTGAGTGTGTGACGTGTGACCTCACAGCAGGCCCCTTCATCTCTCACTGAAATGTCACGCCCACAGCAAGGTGATTGAGCACGCACACATACATTCCAGGGAGCACACACACGCACACACACACACACACACACCAGTGACCAGTCAATAAGGCCTGCCAAAACCAGTCGACTTCACTGAGGGTCTTGAGGCAGCTCCAGATGTGAAAGACAGAAATGCGCGCAGATCAGAACATTGCAGCTGCTAATAGTAGGGCTACAGTCACTGAGGGGCAGGTCTGTGGCGGCGCATGCTGGGGTGCACGCCAGACACCACACTCCCTGTTAAAAAAGGGTTGTTTTTGACAGTTTTCTCCCCCTTTTGAGGTTGGAGGGCAGTCGATGTCATACTTTGAACAGATTGTGAATACAAAGAATCGATGGTGACGAATGTTGGGCGCGTATGGGCTATGAAGAGCCCCCAGGCCCCCACCCCCCCCAAAACATCCTTTTTTGTGGTGTGACAACAGCTTAATACCTGGCCAGGCTGCAAACACACACTGCAAAGTGAACACACTGCTCTGGATTCTGAAAAGGCAACGAGCTCAATGCTGTGCAGTGACAGCTCAGTTTGTTTATTTGGGGTGGTCCCCCGAGAAGCATTGTTACGTGGAAATATGACACAGTCCTGAGTCTCCTGCGCGGCGGTGGTTGCAGTGTAGACCGGTGCTCGGTCGAGATGCTCCGTGACGGTTGGTGGAGATGCTGAGTTACGGCGGTGGAGGACTGCTTCCCTGCAGGCAGGCCTTTACGAGGGTCACCAACTGCGCAGTGGTGCTCTGCATACCTGGACACGCGCACACTTATAGTCACAATGCGTCTGACCTGGGGGCTTTTCGGGGGCTCCGGCGGTGATTCAGACCAGATGATTAACAGGCTAATTATCTCGCCCTCTCTCCCCACTAAGGCACACACAAACACTCTTAACCACTCTCCATCATCCTCTATTTGACCCTCTTAGGCCCTCTCTGTAGCCGATCCGCTGCCTCTAGCTTTTCCCTGATTTCACCCACTTAGACCCACCAAACATAATACCAACCCGTCCACGCCGAAAAAAGCAAACACAGATATAAATATATACACGTATGAACACTATCAACAGTGGACAAACGAAAATGTGGACCGCTGTTTCAAGTCAGAATGACGTTAGAATCCATAACCTGCTGGCGCTACATCTCACATTAAAATGCAATACATTACCTTGGGATATAACTCACTTTACTTTAGGTTGTACATTTTTCAAATTGACTGAGCTGCCTTGAAGCTGAACCCCGGGACATCTGGGCACTTCTTTGTTATGCTGAGCTATTTAGGGGGAGACTGTTTTACGATTTCACATTTAGAGGATTTGACTTTTTCCTTAAGGGCATGTCCAAATGAAAGGTTGAGACCCCGCCCCCCCCCCATTGGAAGGTCATGGTTCCCATGAAGAAATGCGCTGGAACAAGTGGTGAGATAGCTGACAGGTCTAGATGACTGTTCCAAATCTCAAAATATGAGGACTCCAATGTGTCTTTTCAAATATTTCAGGTAGAAAGATGCTGAGGGGCTTTATTTAGATCCTTAGGATGTGTGGGCCTGCCTGGGCCCTGTCTGAGGTATGTTCGATGGTAAAATTTGAATAAATAAAAAAATGACAAGCAAATGCGAGGATTGGGTGGAGCACTACTGTATGGGTATTACACGTACAGAAAAACTCCATACTGGCCTTTTCAACTAGTCCTTCCTCATATTCCTCTGTGGCACCAGCAGATCATTAGATCCACATCGCTGGAGTAATGTGGACAAACCCCGCTTCGCCATGAGCATGGTAAAGGAATCTCGACTGATGACTATTGGCAAGAGCGGCCGCGGGGTGGATGACTCGTGCTTCACAGTGACATGGAAAAACAGCACCGGAGGGTTTTCCTTCCACACAACTGCTGTCAACTAAAGTCAGAGAGAGACACAGAAAATGATGTGAAAAAGAGGTAAACGAGGGGAGAAAGTTTGAGACTGGGTCAGAGCCGTGCACCCTTGTCACATGCCATTAGTGTTCCAGTTTTCCCACCGTGGCCTGGTCGCTGCTCGCCTGACACACAGCGACGCAAGCGCACACACACGGCGCAGCCGCTTCGACCTTGTGCGCCAGAGAACACGTCAAAAAGAAAGTCGGCGCGTCACACACAATCGTTGGCGTCGCACAGGTCGTCAGTTCACTGCGACTTATTCTCCGCACTTTTTTCTTCTTTTTTTTTCTTCTTCTCTCTGCTCTGGTACGTCCTCTCTCAAACCCCCCCCCCCAAAAAAAAACCTACTTTGCAGCGTGTTAACATGGGACATAAAAATAATGGCATATGAACGTGAACAAACGTGATGGCTAATTGTTTATATTCCAACACGCATCCATATGCATGTAACATACATTACACGTGTGTGGTTCTCTCTTGCGTCTTCACCTATACCTTTCCCCTATAGTCTGATTTAATGTAATGCTCTACATTTAAAGGCTCGATTGACCGAATAAAAATGAAACAAGTCTGGGTGGGGAAGTTTGATTTGAGTCATTTCGTGCTAACCTGAGACGGATTCTCCCTGTGCTGTGTTTTAACTCCATTAAAGTGAAGTGAGAATATCTGGTTTGATTACTAGATATCTCACCCCTGCTGTGAAGAGTCTGTGTGCCCTGTTGACGATAATAGCTTCTCCCCAGCGCACATCTGTGTGTGCCCCGCTGGCTGTTGGCTAATGAAAGTCATCCTGACAGTTGCCACAGTCACACACACATGCACGCGCACGCACACACACACGCGCACACACACATCATTTGTCACAGTATATGGGACCCACAAGCTGAAGGACGTGGAGCAGAAAATAAATGGCTGGTGGTGTGTGTGCGCGCGCCTGGGGCCCCGTGTGTGTGTGTGTGTGTGCGTGTCACTGACCTGTGGCTAGTTTGGAAGTGCTAAGTGGTATTTTGTCAGTGTTAATTGAAGCAAACCGAATTTGAAATTCATACTTCTGACAACCGCTTGCGCGGGCCCACACTGGCACCTTTCTGTTAGGACAACAGCAGTATTTATTTTCCCCCTCCCACCCCACGTCATCTGCCACAGGTCACCTGTTATTGAAGACTTTCCTTCAAACCTCAGTTTGAAGCCCTAAGAAGAAAACGACTTGACAACTAAATTAAAATATATATATTTTTTTCTTCTTCTTTTTGGTTGACGTGGTGACTGCTCCAGGCCTCCACTTACCGCCTTCACACCATCGTGGTCTCTGATTGGTGGGAACTGGCTGGAGTCGTGTCTGACTATCCAGCAACCTGATCAGAGTCTGTGATGTGTGGGGGCGAGCCTCTCCGATCACTTCTCTGATCAAACACACACACACACACACACACACACACGCACACACATGCGCACTTATTGGTGCCAATCACGCATCAAACAGGGGCTTCAGGGAGTTTATTCCTAAACTTGTTGAAGACTGAAATATATGACTGAAACCTCTATTGCGTGAAGAAGGCTTTGGGGTGGACATGATTTGACAAGCGACTAATTACGCACATGCCAATCAAACCCAATTACATTCGAATCACAAGGCATTCCCTCATAAAGGTGAGCTGTTCCCGGAAATCATGTCCAATGAAATTTTAATAACCCTGACAAATCACGTGCATTTAACGGTAAAACACACTAACTACCTACGGAGGAAAGCTTCCTGAAATGCACAATGAAATGAAACTCAAGGCATGATTAAGAGTACTGCATTTAAAAGGTAGAGTCGAGTTTCCTTCCTTACGGGTTCCAGCCAAGCCAAATGTTGGCTCGGGCCACATAGCGTGCTGCACGTCTCTCAGTAAAATCAACGCTGACATTTAGGGTTAATACCGCTTGTCACTGTGATTCCGGCAAATATGGCTTCACCGCTAAGTGTTCTAGCAGCTTCGTGTGTGTGTGTGTGTGTGTGTGTGTGTGTGTACTAGGTTGTGCGTGCTGGTGCCCGCTGTGTGGACTAAAGCTGTCATTACAACTGGATCCAGTCATTTCGTCCACACCTAGCAAAAGCCTTCCAGAGGTCGCTAAACACACACACACACTTACCGGCGTGTAGCTGTCCAGAATGTAAGAGGAAACACCCGCTACCCACCCAGTGACCCCCGCACCGCACCCCTTCACCCCCACCCACCCAGCCTGGGCCCTGCAGGCCAGGTCTGAGGGTGTGAGGGCTGCAGACCTCAATGACTCATCGTGGGCAGGAGGGAGGAGAAGTCTGGGTGCAATGCGAGGAATGGCTGGAGACACTGAAAACCACTCTGAGAGGGACGTGAACGTGACTTAGCCCTCACACACTCACAGAGTCACAAACACCAACACTGACCTGCCGCTATTGTGTGTCGCGTGACAGCGGGCCACCTGGCACCCACACGCGCGCCGTCGCCCGGGGTCAGGGGTCAGATTGGTGACGGCAGACGTCGGGGATCGGGGTTGGCCAAATGACGACACCCAGTGAGATACATTGCACAACCGCTGCCAGAAGTAAGAGTGTGTCTGATTGCATGGGTTCGTTCGTTATTAGACCGAGCACAAGGGATGCCAAAACATTGCATCCATAATTAAGAGTATGAAGGATATAGGACCTGAATCTCCTGTTCCCTCACTGTGATTTTTTGACATGCTCATAGGCTGGGGGGTGACTGGAGTCTCCCCTTCCTAATGACTCACTGATGAGCTTGGTTTTAACGTTTTAAAGTCATTCGCCAACAGCTTGGAAAATGAGTGCAGGGGTATTCCAGGGTTACTGTTGGACCATGTAGTGATAATTGCATCTTGGCAGGCGCCGACTCTCAATAAACAAATGAAACTTTATTTAAGAAAGGAAGTGATATCAGAGTCCTAGATTTTCTATTTTGGTGTGTGTCTACACCATTCTTTCCTACACCCTCAAAGATGTATGCAGCCATTGGGCTGACTCAATTGACAAATAATGCAACTCCTACAAATCATGTCCGTTTACATTGTTTCTGTGGTTGGTTACGATATGTGGGGAAATGTATTTGCGACCCGGATCATGCATCCAGAATCCTGTGTGTGGTTCGGCTGAGGCAACACAAGCGTTTTCGGTTAAGGTCAGGGAAAGGTAAGTCTGAGAGATTAAAATAGGAAATACAGTTTGCAACTGCAGTAAGTTATTCTGGTAAAGTGTCCAGTGTTAACCCTTATCTTTGTTTACGCCTTAAGTCAATTACTTTATATTATAAAACACGATTAATTCCTAAAATCTCTATGTATATATATATATATATATATATATATGTCATGAAAGAGAGGCTACTGCGTATGAAATCTGTCACTGAACATTTAGCAGACCAGTGTCAACCTCTTTGTATAACTTGGGAGATACAATAACAAAGTTCTAACCCTCATTATATTGATTTCAGAAAGAAATGCATCACTTTTTTTTGTTATACACCCACCCACCCAACACACACACACACACACACACACACACGCGCGCACACACCCCAGAGGCCTTCTTCACCCTGAAAAACTCGCAGACTTTGTTTTTAATGTCTGCCTTTGATCAAGCTGACAGTTTAAAGGCGTGTGTGAGCTGGAGACGGAGGGCTTGCACTGGCGTGGTGGCTGGTGTTGTTGTTTTTTTGGTTTGAGGTTGATGTTCACGTCAGTGATCTGCATTGGAGTAACTAGATGCAGACCTGCTGGCACAGAAGAACCTTACGAAGTTCAGTGTCGAGCAGCTGTGGGCAAAAGAGTCACATACTTGTACAATGTACATGTACTGTACACACACACACCGGCACACACGCGCACACACGGAGAACACCCAGCAAGTTCAGAGCCCTCCGCCTGGAATGAGCTTCAACTAAAATTGTTGGCCAAACCCAGGCACACACATTTCTGATATTATTTCAATGATGGTGCTTAAAATAGTGTGTGACGTTAGCATAAGACAAACACGGCACCAAAGGTCATGCAGCCGGCAATCACTCATACATGGCACACAAATACACGGACACACACGTCAGGATGACATATGCCATGGTGGGACTGAAATACAACAGACAAGGTATTCTTTTAATGTTCCTCTAAAGCCGCATTCCTCATTTAATAGAGGTTTATTGCACATATTGTCTCTGTTATTGCTTGGCCTCTGGCAGACTGTGTGTCCGTAATACGTGTGTGTGCGTGGGTGTGTGCGCCCGTATGAATCTGGTTATTCTAACAGTTTAACAGCTGACAATTCTCAAACTTTATCCGCATGCATATGAAAACCCCATTAGGCCAAACCACATCAATTCATCCAAAGCAATACCTCAATTCATTTGGTCCATTTCAATATTTTGCGCATGTTTGACAGGACATGAATGAGTGTTTCCATCGCTGCGCGGCTTTTTCCTCTTTTCTACGCAGCCAGCCAGTGAGCGAATATGTGTCTCCACTCAGGGTCATGTCTAAAATATATGTAACTTAAGCTGTAAGAGGCAGAAAGAAGACCTCAAGTTGGTGGCAAAAATACCCTCACGATAAGGCTCTGTGTTCATATTCAAATAGACGTGTATAGATATATATGACAGAAATAAAAGGAATGTGTTGGCCCAGCAGCTCAGAAAACGTGGAGGTCTCCCAAACTGAGTTAAAAGATACTGTATATACGACACCTCCATCCTTCTTACTGCCACGGCTCCCTCTTATTAAGGGACCTGTATGCAGAGCACAGCAGATCTGAATAGAGCTACCCCTTTGCACAGAAAAGCCAATATAAAAGCAGTCCAGCCACAGCCAATAGCTCACACTTGCATGACCGCAATATGCTTCACAGAAAAGCTGGCGCTATGCCAACCTCGTCAAGCAACATTTGTGGAATAAATACACAATCCCCCGAAGAACAAGTCATCCCAAATGCTTTGGTTCCTAGCCGCGAATAAAAAGAGATATATGACATTATCTATCCATCAAGGTACGGAGGGGAAGAAAAGCCTGATTGAAGCTGGAGACCCTTCACAGCTCATGCAACTCTATGGATTCAGTTCTTATGCCTTTCTTTGTCTGAGGCCTTCTAAGCCCAATATAAAAACCTCGTTTCTGCCACAGAGGGAGGTCGGTTTTCACCTGAACACTGTGTACGGCCATTACCCCCCACTTTAGTCTGACGTCACTGAAAGCTGCGGAGAGGGGTGTCACGTAAAGCTCAGCAGAGACAGCAGCCCGTCTCCCAGCTTCTGTTGTCTAAAAAAACGTCATCAAACGACGCACACAGTCACGTATCCATGTCCTGAGTAGTCAACGCGCTGACGTGAGCTCTTTGTAATGTCTCCCTCAATAGTAACACCTTCCCTGAGAATTGCTATACGTTTCGTTGTATTTGAGTGCAGGCTGTGCGCCGGTTACGACTGCTTCACAAGAAACATCTGGGCGCTTACACATGGTGGCAGTGGCTACAGTGAAATCTAAAGTGGAAGCTGCCACAGTCCACGAAATGTCCACTAAAAGTGTTTTTGTTCAACCAATAAAAGGCTCAAGTTGTTATTCCGGGTCTTGCTTTGTGTTATGTTGTCAGTCTTGTGGGGAAAAAAAAGGCACTTTTAAAGGACAGTTGCCCCATAGGACTGGACCAATTATTTATCTGTGTAAACATAGAGCCCGGGTGGAAAAATACCCTAATATCCCTTTAAAGGTGACTCTGCACTGTTCTTTCCCCTCACATCCATCTTCTGTTTCTTCATTTAGATGCAGCCTTCCAGAAAAAAAAGCGAATAAACTAAGCCACCGGCGACGGCTTTGACAAAGCTGAGACTACAACGAGCTATTAGCAAGCTTGCCAAAGAGTCATTATTGCGCCTCAAAGTTCTCACTAAGCATGAACAGACACAGGCAATCTTGTGTATCGCTGCAAAAACCACGTCCTGTTCCTCGAACCTGTCAAAAAGCCTTCCTGGAAAAGCGAAAAGCAAAACTGATTTCTATGTAGTGTCCGGTCTAATAAAAAGGGACCAGTGGTGAAAGATAACTGCATGCAGCCCGTTGTGGCCGAGGGGTGTGAAGAAGACTTATTGCCGCCGCATGTACGGCGAATGGCTGGCGGTCTTGGTCACCGGGCGTGTGAAGCGTCACATTGCGGTGGCACATCTCTGTGACAGCTCCCAGCACAGAGGCCGCGGCAGGACTTTGACGGTGATAACTTCTGACAAGGAGAGGGAGGAAGGAAAGGGAAGGACACTTGTAGATAGCCGCTGTAAGCCTGACTTCACGATGGCCCCTTTGACAATGCAATGGCACAGAAATGGAGAAACTCCGGAAAATCTTAAGCCTGCTCCCTGCATAACTCAAAAGTCACTTTTGCTCTAAACTCTGAGCACAGACTGGCTCTGTAAGGCAGAAAATATGGATTCATTTGACCTTTGCCCCCGTTTTTATGTGCACGTGCTCAATTTAAGCTTGTGTTTATGTGCATATGAGCACCTGTGACCCCTTTTTCTGTGACGCGGCGAACGGGCGGATGTGTCCCTCGTGTCTCTTCTGTTTTGTCCTGTAAAAGTAAATTTACCATCCCAATAAAGCGCTCTGCGTCGTATTCACCTCTAAGGGCAAGCTCATATAAAGCACGCCCACAATTTGCTGGCACTAAGCGCGACTGCCGCCCCGACCACAGCACAGGACCCTCGAAAAGGTCTCTCTCTCTCTCTCTCTCTCTCTGTCTCTGTCCGGGTTATCGAGCAGGATAGTCTCCTTGCTCATCTTTACAGCTGTCAGTTAGCGGACGGGGTCCCAGTGCGTGCGTCAGCCTTTTCCTTTAATAGGGAACACAGCCTCTCTACCCAGCCATTGATTTACGTCCTCCACCCTCGCTAACTCAAGTATCACCCAAAGGTTTGATCAGCACCGGCTCGGACAAATTTGCCCTGCCTGTCGGGGTAATGAAAAACGAAGGCGAATGAGAATCAGAGAAACACTCCGCTGTGTATCGATGTGCGTGCCTGCTCACCTCCACCTCGCCGCATTTGTGGTTCCCTTTTCCGTTTTGCGTGCAGTAGTAAATTGAGCAGCTGTATTGTATCCTGTGAACAAAAGAGGACCATTTGTATAAATTTGGCTTGCAGAGGGGTTTGGCCCTTGAATGCGCTTGCAGCATAGCAGATTTGATTACACGGATATCTGTTGCACTGCCTCAGCAAATAAAAAAGGCCCCCATCAATAGAGGAAGTCAACATACCCCACGACACTTCAAACAGAACCTGCCGTGTTAGCAAACAAGTCCGCCATGAAAGAGTGTTTATTCCAACCAACATATTTATGTGTCTGAGTGCCACATAAATCTGAGTTTATCTTCTTCTGTTGTACAGGTTTGATGGTGTGCTCTGCGAAGATCCACGCAACAATCAGGAAACTGCAAATATATACATATTTTTCCCAAACAAGGGGCATTTCGTATTTGTAAAAGAGGCTAACGACACACTTCAAAAGAGACAACTGTCCGTGTCCTGTGTGAAAGGTTCAAGTCACCGGTGGAGTGTTTTGTCCGAGATTGTGCAACCTTATTTGCTTTCTTTATCATTGCTACCATGACAACAAAAGTCTGGTATGTGTCCTATCTAAGGGTATGGGGGGAAACTCCCTATATGATTGTTTAGGTTGATGGACCGTACATGTTAGCCTTTAAACTTGTGTCTGAATTTGCTTCCCATGGCAACGTTTGACAGACACCTGAGGCATCGCGTTGACCCAAAACAGTCCTCAAAAAAACAAGTTGGCAGCAAAAATGATATCCCAGTCCACATACTGGCCAGCAGTCAAAGTTCTGCTGAGGTTTCTCTCCTGTTTTCCTTTTTGCTGTCATGGTAAATTAAAAAAAATGTTAAAACTCAGTGGACTCCTACTTTCCCATTTCCTCTTTATAAACCGTGTGCACTGTTTTGATGAACACAATTTTCTCTGTAACCACTCTTCCCTAGATATCCCTTCAACTATTACTCTTTTCTTCAGGTCCAATTGTTCCAGACCCAGTTCTCTATCTGTGGTTGAAACGTGATGCCTCTCAGGAGAGAACGCTCACTGGCCAAACGCTGGGCCACTACACACTCGCACACACACACGCAAAAGGGCACGTATACATTGCGTATGAAAAAGGAATATGTACACGTGCAGGCTACACACCCCACCTGCAACCTCTTCAACATAAACCTATGTGTGTGCGTGTGTGCGTGTGTGTGCGTGTGTGCGTGGGTGGGTGCGTGCGTGAATGGGTGCGTACGTGGGTGGTTGTGTGCATGAGTGATTACTTTGGCTCACTGTTTCATTATCTCCACCTGTTGATCATCACCGTTGTTGCACTATAACAACAAGAAATTATTTATACTGGCCCTGCATACTGGTTATATGAGTTCATATCTACTTTACACACCAAACTGACCCGCCTGTGTTGGTGTGTGTGTGTGTGTGTACGTGTCTTTATTAGGGTGAGGACTACTTTTGGTTCAAAACCATCACTGGGAAGACATAAGTAGTGATGGTTAGGGTGAGGGTGAGGGCCAATGGAAAACCTTTTGTCATTACGTCAATGTGTATCACAACTATAGAGACAAGGATGTGTGTGTGGGAGTGTGTATGACTAAGCTGAAGGTGCTATTTAAATATGTGACAAACACAATCTCACACAGCATACAGTTTACAAATATGGTATCTGGTATATCTGGTATGTGGCTGCAGTGTGGAGGTGTGTGTGTGTGTGTGTGTGTGTACTAGATTTGCTGTACAGAGACTGGGAAAAAAAACTCTTGCTGATGATGAGGAGATGAGATTTTGCGATGGGTTTAAATTCTCAGTTTAAAATGACATCTTATTTATGGCAACATAACTGGAGTGACATGATTGGAATGGATTAGGGTAAACTTGTGTATGTCTGCATGTACCCTATTTGTGTTTTAGTGTGTGTGTGTGTGTGTGTGTGTGGTTAGCCCTGATTGCTTTTGGTTGCATTATTAACCTCACCGGTCAGCAGCAGTAAATGAAATGTCAAACATCATATCAGTTACAAGAGAGATATTCTCTCCTCTCTATTCCACACACACATACACACACACTCTCTCTCTCTCTCTGTACTCGGCGGTAGACATTAGAATTCCTCATGTCGAGGCATATAAATGGCAATATACTATTATAATACAACATCCTGAATAGCAATGAAATGACAATTCCTACATAATCCCACTCTCCAGATAGGTAGATTGATATGTAAATGAGGGTAAATTAATCTCATCCAAGAAACCTGCTCACCAGGCTGCTCCACACCAGACCGTCAATCAGCAGCCTCATCAGCAGCAGCACAGGAGCGATAGCAGCAGAGCATACCTTAATGGTTCTATCAATCCCATCATACCCCCGCATATGCATCCCTGTGGATTAGGCCTGAAACCTGCATCTTTCATTACTGAGCTCCGATACTGCCATTTGAGTATCTTTTCCACTCTGTGGCTTCCCTTCCTATCCTCTCGCCTAAGGAAAGAATGTGAAATCGCTTTTCATTCAGCGGAGAAAGGAAAGCTGGGGTTTTTTTTTTTCTCACAGGGTGTGGAGCTGGAAGACAGTGCTCCCACGAACCAACCCAGAGAGCCCTGTTCCAACTACAGTCAAGACTATCTTGGAAAGTGATTTTGTTCAAAACGTTTTGTGGTAAAAGAGTGGAAAATTAAACTTTGGCCATAGATTTTGAGGAAATCTTTAATTAGTCAGAGTTCACCCTATATATATATATATATATATATATATATATATATATATATGTGTGTGTGTGCGGATTCTGAGTGTATATATATATATTCTGTGACTGTCAGTCTCCTGCAAGATCATGGTCTGTATGTGTGTATATATATATATATATATATATATATATCCTGACTCTAACATGCTGTGACAAAAACAAAATTAAGAGGGACAAAATGACCCTCCCCCTGCATTGACCACACATTAGATCACTTTAGAGCCCCTGACACTTTACATGTCTAAGTGACTAACTGACTAGGTGCTATTAACACAAGTTCTCTGTTGCTTCATTGGTAAAAAAAAAAAAAAAAAAAAAAGGTGACCGACCAGCATGTGCCAAAGTCAACACTTGGCAGCTGAGAAAGCCTGGGAGCTTGAATTTGGGGCTGCATACAGTACAAAGCCGATCTATAAATTACAAGCGTGCACGTGACCTTTTGCTCTCCAGGTGCCTAACTCTCAGAGACATGCACCTAGGTCCGCTGACCCCCATGTCGGGCCCCTGAATCTACGATCCCTGAGTTACCATGTGTGGAGCGCAGAGGCCGTGTTGAGCATGAAATAGGCTTTTATCATAATCACGGCCTGCGGTCTTTTGTGTTTGAAAATCCCCACCCTGCATCCTTCCCAAGCTCCTTTGTAGACAGGTTAACAGCACACACATCATATAAAAATTGTGTGGAACCATGGCTCCTATCAGAGTACAGCGGATTCTGAGTGTGGGATTCTCTAGAGGTGTGATGCAGACTCAAACATAATTTAATGAGTAGCAGTCTGAACAGGTTCTGTTTCATCTGGATTTATCTCAGCCGGTAGATTACTTGCAGGTGTTTACACAAGGCTTCAAGATCCACAGATCCACACGCCCAATACCCACAACCTTCTCCTGAAGTGTATGTAGTAGTGTGCTTGTGTGGCTTGTGTGTGTGTTCCCGTATTTCCGAATGTAAGATCAGATTAAACTTGAGGAGAGGGGTGGGGGTGGGGGCTAAGCTGCAAGTGTTCTGCTATGCTCGCTTTACTCCGAGGTATGTGAAAGCGAATGAGTGTTTGTGTGTGTGTGTGTGTGTGTGTGTGTGTGTAGGTCTGTGGGGGGGGGGGGGGGGGGGGTGGGGGGGGGTGGGGGGGGGGGGGGGGGGGGGGGGGGGGGGTGGAGGCTGGCATTGCGGTTCTTGGCTCTCAGGTATTTAGCCTGGGGCCGTTTGTGCGCAGGTTTCAGTATGTATATGTGTGCATTTTATATACATACCATGGATGTGTGTGTGTGTGGGTGTGGGTGTGGGTGTGTGTGTGTGGGTGCTTCTGTAAAGTAAAAGCCCACCTGCTGATGGCGACGATAACAAGCCTTTGGAGCTATGTCCCCCATTACATACATAACACCCACAGGTTGGACAGAAAATTACCAGAACACGGCCACAACTTGTTTGGAACACTGAACAACTGTAATTACATGTTCACCTCATGTTGCCCGGTGACTTATGTGCGCAGATTACTTCTATTCTGAGGGATGTTGGCTAATGACCAGCTCATTTTGTACGTGGCCTAAGTGTGTGGGAAAACAATTCTGTGTTGCCATGTGAATTTAAGGAAGTGAATACTGTCTCCGAGTGCCAATTTGAGACATACAGCAGTGGTGACAGCAAAGATAGCGATATCAAAGAAGAGTTTGGTCATTTGCCCAGTTCCCCACAGAGAGTGAGTCGGCTCAGCAGTGGAGGCAGCTCTTTTTTTCCCAAATGCATGGAAAAGTTAACAATTTGAAGCCTAATTAAATGTTTAAAAAACATGTCCACGTTTGCATGTCTCGTGGCAATTTTTGCACTTTTCTTTTTATCAAGCATTGCAAAATGTGAAACACAAAACAGACCCCTAATTAAAAGGGTGAAAAGACAAAAGGACATGGCATATTATATATGTTTATTGTCCCCGTTTAGGGATGATTGTCTGATTTTTTTTTACATAAACCACATTAAAAAGAATGTTGCAAATTAAAAGCTTGAAGGGTCAGCTCAAATCGAACATAATGAATCTGGGTTTTCAACCACTGCTTTTAAGAGGAGTCCATCGTTTAACTACTGAGAGTAAAGAAGCAGCGATAGTTAAAATTTGTGGGAACTTTGAAAATGTGTCCAGTGTCGTGTAATCGTTTTTTTTTTTTTTTTTCCTGCAGCCGATGTGCATCCATCCACACGTCAACAGTGTTGTTTCCAGTGGACCAAGATGGTAGCTTCTACTTTCGAGCAAATCGGGGGGACGTTCTCCGGAATCCTGAGCTCGGTGTGCGCATGTCACCCAGTTCCCACCGGAGGGGTGTGTGTTAACTGGCTCTTTTGTCATAACCTTAACGGGACGTGTCAGTCGGTCGAGGGGATATTACCACTTGAGGAATGAGAGGAATCCCCGTTCCCTGACAAAACGTGAAAGGCAGAGTTCAAGAGGGCAAGGCAGGCAGTCGGACAAAGATGGCCGAGACTCTCTCCTTCATATTTTCGGCTCTGTCATTTTCACGAGTTGACAGTTTTATTCTCAGATGCGGAATCTGTGTCTGAAAGGAAGCCAACGTTTTGTGACATTACGAAAACATGTCCCAGACGCCAAGCTCGTATTTTAGAATCCTGTTACAGGAAATTTCCCCTCACGCAAAAGTGAGGTTATGACACACGAGAGATCAGTGCCAG
Source organism: Colistium nudipinnis (assembly GCA_016785305.1). NCBI lineage: Eukaryota > Metazoa > Chordata > Actinopteri > Pleuronectiformes > Rhombosoleidae > Colistium > Colistium nudipinnis. The sequence continues at coordinate 168,845 of JAFBJU010000236.1, read as the reverse complement.
TCCGGTACCATCATTTGAACGCGACCCTTTTAGCCATGGACAATGAAAATGACAAATGACGTGTGATAACTCTGGTGGAAGTTGTCTTATCATTCACATTTTTGTTTAGTTACTTTAGTTATGCTGAGAAAAACAGGGAAAGAGATCATGTGAATGACCAACTGCTTCCAGCTCACCCCAAATGATAATGATAGAAGTAGTCATAATAATATGTTTGATAAATCTGATTATATGAGTTCTGCAGTTATACTGTAACTTTATCTGAAACTAACAGTTTAGCTTCAGGCAGGAACATGAAGTTATTCAGCTAATATCATTCCAAATACAATTTAAGCACATTGTTAGAATGGAAATGTCTCAGAGGAGAGCTTAACCTCCAAAAATCATATTTTTCAGCCATGCAGCCACCATGTCTCCTGGAAATGATGTTTATGTTTCCCTAATTTGCAACAGAAATAATGTGAAAGTAATGTAATACTGTCTTAAACATGTTCTTTATTATTATTATAAGGAAATACCAATTAACCTACCGTATCTGCCAAGTCACAAAATGTCAACACTAACATTTTCATTTCATCCTTTTTTGTCTACCATATCTACTACTATTGCAAATACGGTATCTTTTCAATGACGCCGAAGCACGACTTTGAGTTTTTCTTTGATTGTTTCGGTGCTCAAAGCACTTTCTTGAGGTTACGGAAAGACCGGGGTCTTGGTTTCACAGAATCCTAGCCAAAGCTCTTCCACTGCCAAACACCTCGCCGCACAGGACTCATCTGGTGTGTCCGCAACAAGAGGAAAAAGCCCGTGACCCAAGAAAAATATCGGTGAGGTAAGTAAGTAAGTTTGTCAAATGAAGTTCTGATTGGAAGGCGGAACCGTGTGCAGCGGTTAACACTGTTGCCTCACTGCACGGAGGTTCTGAGATTGAACCCGATCGCCAGCGTAGTGCTTTAATATGTGGAGTTAACATTTCTGTCAGGGCTTGGTCAAAATCCATATATATATTTTTTTATCTGGTCTTATTGGTATTATTGCATGCGCGTGTGCATGTGCACGCGTGTCTACGTGTCTCGGGTCTTTGTGTGGTGAGACCTTAGGATGCATGTCCCAGCTTTCAGCGCATATTTCAGAGGGATAATAAATGTGTCAATAGTACGAGTAGGAAGCATACTAAGTTGAATTGTGTCTGCAGGAACACGCGCTCTCAAACCTACACGCACATTTAAAGCAGTGCCAGTCCCATAAAACCTGTCGTCTGAGGCAGACGCCTGAGAGAAAAGGCAGTTTATAACCAGTGTCTAGTCCTCCCTTTCTCAGGAGACATCATAAAGACAACGGGACCCAGAGTTGTTGTGTGCGCGAGTCTTCCGTCTTTATAAGGAGCAGATTACCCGGTTGACTTGAGTTTTTTCTTTTAACCTTGACAACATTTTTTTTTTTTACCATTTTGGCAATTTCTATCTCAACAATGGATGATAACAATGACAAGGTGAAAGGGGTCGCCAGTACCAATTAATAATCCCTCATTGTTCCTTTAACTTCCCAAAAATTCTGATTTCCAGTTGCAGAAAGTGTTTTTTTTTTTTTTAGCAAAAAAACAATAAACCTGCCATGCTTCAAACAGCCGACAAACCCCATCAGCAACGAGCTGGTGTACAAGGTCACAGCCAAATGTTTTTTCTCATGAGTTGGAGGAGACAGTATTCATCAGGTGGACTGAAGCACCGCTCTCAATGAATTCAAATGTGGATCTGCATCTACTAAAGCTATGAATAAGGGACTGTGTGCTAATATGTGACAACAGAAACGCTTAAAAGTGACACTATCTCAGTTTCGTGTTTGCGGCTTGGTCTGCTACCCCCAAGCGGCAAAAACAGGCAACCACATAACTCAACACAGACTGTGTGGGAGTTGTTGTGCGAGTGTGTAGGGTCAGATGCTGTCCTCCTCTTTACGCCGATCTAGCAACTTAGATCAAAGCAAACTTCCAGGACAAACTCTGGAGTGTCCACTGTTCCAGACCCTGCCTGGAAAATCCCTCTCACTGGAACACAGTCACCATGGGAACCATCAGCCATTGTGTGTGTGTGTGTGGTGTGGTGTGGTGTGGTTGGTGTGTGTGTGTGTGTGTGTGTGTGTGTGTGTGTGTGTGTGTGTGTGTGTGTGTGTGCTTGCGTCCTGTGGCTCCTTGAGACCTTTCATGTGGGTCACACTTCTAAAGCTCATGCGCACACGCGCGCACACACACACAAAAGCATCCTTCTTGTCTGACAGTGGTTAACCAGACAGGCCAGCTATGTTGCTGGGGCATCTCTTGAACCTGGCTGGAGGTCACTGTTCAAAAAAAGAGGTCAGCACTGAAAAGGTCAGCACCACTAGATGGGTGGTGACGCTTCCAGCGTCTGAGTTCACGGAGCGGAAGACAGAAGGAGAGATAGAGAGATAAAGAGAGAATAAGATAACGCTCTTCTTTAACTCTGTGCATTTAGGCCTCTTTTAAGACAGCATTCACAGGAAATGGTCTGTTTTGGGTTCACTTCGGCCAAGCAGTAGTTTTGGGGGATTTATGTGCGACTACACATACAGGTGACCCGCTGTCAGCAAATAGTGTTGCCCAATGCATCTAAATATAGACCTAAAAGACCACAAAGTAGAAGCAATATCTTTGCTTACATCTGATCTCAGAACAGCAGAGTGTGACCGCATACCCAGTTTCCTTTTTCATCCAGGCCTCTCAAACACATTTCTTCCCACATGAGAGTGAGGGAGAGGGTGAGCGGAGCAAAGAAAACTAGTGATAAAGAGTATTTGCATTTATTTATTTTTTTTATATATTTATCAAAACATTATTGCTACAACACCTCAAGACTAGTCCCCTGACAGTCACATTTCCCATATGTTCCGTGCAAAACACAACAGCTTTAAGACGCCATGGGCCACCATTAAAAACAACGTGGCAATATGGAGCTGGAGAGCTAGACCGGAAGGAAGCAAAGAGTTTCTTGGAATCCTGGCCCGAGTGAGTGGCAGTTCTAATAAGTCTCACTGGTTGGTCTGTGAGACGAAGAGTGGGAGACGTGAGCAACAGAGACAGCTGAGAAAGGCGAACTGGCTATTCCGAAACATGAGCGAGAAGAAAATCTGCCGAATTTTTCAGACCCGTTTAATGTGACACGGTTTGTTTTTTTGAAATTGCATCGATATTTTAAAACGAACTTAGACGTGATGCCTTGCCAACAGATTTTTGTGCGCCAAAAGGAACCAATCTCACCTCGCTTCGGTTTACCACTAATGAAATGTACGGCGGCGAATAAAACATTACAGGATTGCTTTATCTTTACCCATTTTTCACTCCGGGAGTTTTACCGCCTTGGCTCAAATTAGAGCCACAGATGACGATTTATGTTAAGTTATGGTTTAATTGCATGTTTGGAATGACGCTATAAAGACACTGAAGGGTCTGTCCCTCCGCTGTTCAAGAGTTGTCAAGTGGTCAACGCAGAGGGATTGGATCCTTCAGATCAGCTCCTGTGTGTGTCTCGTAGTACGTGCCTGAGCGACGAATATAAATCATGTAAAGGAGACGTGCCATCGTAAGACGTGACTAAAATAAAAGTTGTGAAACATTTTGTTTTTACCCCGACGCGGGAAATATGCCAGGCAAGTCCTCTCCGACACACTGCAAGTGTTGCAGACTTTTAGAGTTCAAAAGGCCCTTATACATTCTACATCTGTATGGCATTTAGTATGCTGCATTGTGCGCTCACCCCCCCCCCCAACCAAAAGGTGAAATTCAGCGGCTACGTCCGTGCCAGATGATGGTGTTTGATGGCTGTGTGTGAGTGAAACTAATGAATTAGAGAACGGCGCGTGTGTGTGTATAGTGCATGCAGATCTGCAGGGGAGCTATGTCGGCCAAGGGGAATGGACAAGACAGAAAGCCCACCTTGAATTTCAACGACGCATTCACCCCTGTGAATCAATAAACCAACTGCCAGCATGCACTTAAATATGCAAAGGCATGCACATTTAGGGACACACACCCACACACACACACACACACACACAAGCGCATCAATGTAAGCACACAAACTATGGAGATTTCAACAGGGAACGTGTCACCACTCACCAAAGTTTGAAAGGCTTCTTTTTATTGATATTCTACTTTTTCTGTCCTGGAATCTCTCCTCTCTATTTAAACCCAAAGTATGGAGGTTATATACAGACAGGCTCCTGATAGATATTAGTAGAACAAGGTGTCTGGACCCGCCCTCCAGATTATCGATTCCCCCATCAGAACATATTGAAGTTTTCCAGTTTCCTTCTTCCCTTCAGGACAAAGACGGGTCTTAAGCTGATAAATGCTCCGCGATGTTTCCCAGCTTCTCCCTAACTGTTTTTGCCTTTGATGCTGATCCAGGCAGCACAATTATTCTGGCCAATTTTTTGGGCCACTTGGGTCTTATTCACCCAAAAGTGATGCAGATGTGGGTGTAGAATTTAAAAATCATGATGCCAAATCAGTCAATCCATGCAGTGCAGACACGCATATGTTTTCACCAGAATTCTTTTTAGTTCTGGTGAGCAGCCAGTGGGATTTTTCCTGTGTTTCAGCTCAGACAGCTCCCTGCCGCAACTGAAAATGGTGCTGAACGTTTAAGTGGTGAGATGGATGGCTAAACAGCGGGCTTAAATATGCGAAAAAGCCCCATAGAGCTTAATCAGCTTAATCATGATAAACACATAATTATCGATTACAGCTGCAGGACTCTAGGAAAGTAGAGCAAATTCAGCATGAAGAGCTGGAGGAATAATACAGGGCCTCAGTTCTGTCTTTGTGTCATTTATTCAGTGTGTGACATTCAGGGGATCAACTGCAGCTTAGGCCGAAAATCACCACAGAATACCACATCACTTCCCCCGGGAGGATACGGCCAATCACAGCCCCCCGTCCGTGTCTGTCCATGCGTCCATCAGTCCGCCTGACTGACAGGCCCCGGACGCTCCTGTCTGCCTCGCTCGCTCGCTCACTCCGTGTCTCTCTCCGCTGTCGGTCTGACGCTGTGGTCGCATCGTGACGGGGAAGAGCAGACAGAGAAGGAGACGGGAAAGTCACTCTGATCGTTCGAGACCTGCACACTTGTGGATCGCGCGCTCACACGCACACACAAATCTCTACTTTACGCCACTGACATTTGCAGGTTCGACTGGGGGGGCTCCCAGCGCCTGACACACCAGCATATATTCACACTGAATATATTCAACGCTGCTTTAATAGTTTCATTGCCGTCATTCCAATGCACTAGTCTCTCTCCCTCTTTATCACTTTCATAAACACATTGTAATCTCCTTCATCTTGTGTTCAACATCCTTAGCGTCTCCCAGCAAATGTCTCTGTAAATTGCATGTTCCTATGAGAACTCATTATCCACAGTGGAAACTCTACCAAGCCTCCTCCTCTGCCCCCATTAATGTTACATGCTGAAAAAGCTGCAGCCGCTTGGACTCGCAGAGCAATCGTTTGGCTTCAAGATATTTATATTATGCTCCAAAGTGTGTAGGAGCATGAATGCCATATTTTTGGTACTCAAGTTTATCTCAGTTGGAATGGATGGGAATGGCTTGTGGGGTCCAAAGTCAAGAGTAAAAATTAACCTACATCCGTCATGGATTATATAGAATTTCCTGCTGAAAAAAAAAAAAACTCATTTAGTCATTTAAAGCTCTGGGAAAAGCAACTTAAAAACCTGATGGAGATGCCATATTCAAGTCACATCAATCGAAGGCAAGTTCAAAAAGTTTGAATTCGAAAATCAGATACATCCGAGCCAGACGCGCTATATATATTTCCAGTGTTTCATATCACCGGGGGTATTGTTCCCACCAGACAGGATGTCTCACATTTATGGTATAAAGAACATTTGCACCTGTGATACCGCAAAGGAAAATAGGACTAAACGTTTCTGTTGGTTGTCCGTCTCAGGCTCCCAAGCGCTCCAAGAGTTACGAGGTGACGACGGGATGGACCGACGACTAGTAAATCCTGTCAGCACACCAATGTGCATGCGCACACACGTTCAAAGACGTATACCCACACAGAGAGTCAAAAGGGCACGCCGCCTCCTACTGTGCTGCAAAGCCTTCCAGGATGTCCCACCAACTGTGGCACAAACACACAGAGCAGTTGTCTCTCTCACGCACACACACAGATATTGTACCGTACGAACATTCACGCAACACACATGGATATTCGACATACTTGGACAACGTGCCAGAATAGTCTCCACAGAGATCGCCCCACCCCCCTCACCCTCACTTCCTCTCCTCCAACCTATGAAAGTGCTTACTCTTTCACTCTCACACCCAATCCCCTTGACAAAGACATCCCATCCCAGTTTCCTGCACTCCTTCCTGGATCTCCTGGTGGCAAGATGGGAACCGTTGATGTGTTGGACGACGTGGACGATATTAGTCATCCTCACACACACTCTATCAGTCACCACGCGGACACACACACACACACACACACACACACACACTCGCCGACTGATATTTCCAGCATTATCCCACGGCATGTGTCCTCCCTTGGAATGTTGGCACACTCGCGGTCACACACACACACACACACACACACATCGTATGACAAACTAGACGCACACATTAAAACAAACGCACGCACAAACAAAGAAAAGCCCAGGCTTATCTGATAATAATAACTTCAAGTGGTTTCTCACGTGACCATATAAAGCAGTGCACCACAGTTGCATTAGATTCAATCCTTGATTAAATGAAGTCTGTGTGGGTGGGGAGGGAGTGGAGCAATGCTGTGTGGTCTATTAGTGTCAGCCAGAAACACACCACACACTTAGAGCCAATCACCAGCAATGAGTCTACGCACCGCACACTCACAATCAATTAGCTGAAACATCTGCGTGTGGATGAGCGTGTGTTCATGTGTGTGTGTGGGTGTGTGTGTGTAAATCATTACGGATTTAAATTGCGAAACCCACCTTCCTACTTTCCCTCCTCGCCGTGTCTCATTGTTGGCCCGGACTGAAGCAGAGTATCTTTTGCCAGGTTTGGCGTTCTCATACACACACTAAAAGACTTCACATTCTTTATTAGCTTTATTAATGCGGCAGAAAGAATGGGCACCGCACTATTAGATTAACCAGGCCTACCAGCAGATCGGTCCTGTAACTGTGGCAGTGAGAGACCGAGGGTGTGGCGAGGGGAAGATGGGCGGGATAGGGGGAGGGCAGGTTTTGAGATGCGAGTCTTCCGTAATGCATTCAGCAACAAGAATTTTAACTAAAGGAAGGGAGCGCGGGAACGTCTCCGCCGCAGACACCAGAGACAGATGGACACGGCTAAAAGTAGCAGCAGCAAGGACGCAGGTCTGACACATCACTAACACGCTGACAAGCACAGGCACACATAGACACGCATTCATCACAACTCATTCCCACATATGCCAATACACATAGACGCAGACACACGCAAAGTCTGATTTGACAGGTATTTCGAATTTACTTTATGCGTGGAGAGGAACCAGAAGGGTAGATGACGTACAAAGACAGCTGTAGAACAACATCCTCTTCATCTCCGTCTTGACCCTACTCCCCTCTGCAGTCCAGCTGTATATTACGGGTGACGCCCATTCACTTATTAACACACTCGTGACCCAAAAATGAAATCCAACAGCGCATGTGCGTTTTGGACTCCCCTTCTGAGTGCGTTTGTGTGAGGAGGTCAGAGGGGAGCGCTGCTTCAGCGCACGCGGCGGTTGGGGACTGCGTTGCGGGCATCTCGACGGCACCATCTGGCTCGGTAGTGACACACAACGCCGTGTTACGAACACAAGAACACAACAGCACACCCACATGGTAGGTGTTTTGGGCCTAGTGTTCCCGAAAGATGACGAATACTGTTCACTATCAGTTGATTGGCTGGTGGGGTGGAAATCACAGGAGCAGAGGCTGGAATGTCTTCTTTTTTTTTTTTTTTAAAGAGGACTTACTTGGTACAGAAGAGCTCAGACAAAGTGAATAAATCCACACTTAACAATTATTCAAAGCGATTCAGGTTCTGACAAAGACGGCGCGTCAAAAAAGCTCACGAGTCAAAGTCCAAATTCGGCGTGTCGTCAGAATGTGTGCCGTTATAGTCCCTCGGCAACTGCTTTTGGTGCTCAAACTGTCTCCAGTGTTATGTCCCTGCGCACACAGCTGTTGGTATTCATGTCCACCTCTGGATTAAACGCACGGGGAGCAGTGCTGGGAAATGACTGTTGATCAGCTTTCCCCTCACTGTGCGTCCCTGTTGCTCTGTTCAGTGTCGGTGCAGCTTTCCGTGTTTCCCAGTTCCAGCACCAGCACCGTGAATGAGTATTTATATTTATGTTCCGCTCACACACAGAGCAAACAACCGTGTGGATTTTAGCAGGATAAGAGAGTGCATTTCATTAATTAGCCCACTTTGAATGGCACTTGTTCTTTTTACTCATTCGACTGTGGATTCACATTTTTAATCCCTACTTTTATCAAATATGACTTGCTTCAAAACCGTTCACGAACACGCATCATGAGAGAAATACAGCTTGTAGTGGTTGACCCTGCCGTTTCCCTCTCCCTTTCGATGACACACTCTTAATGAGAGTGATGATTCGCGCGAACAATGTCCCAAACTCTATTTCAGCTCGTTAAAGGCAGGGAGGCGGGCAGATGTGCACACGAGCTATCCGCTCTTTGCTTCTCGAGTCACAGCTTTTATCAGAAACATGAGTCGCATAGAAGATTCATAACTGCATTACTTGCAGCAGACACCCACATGTCGGGAGACAGCTGTCTGGATTTATGGGCAGTCTGTTAGCACCGACAGCTTAAAATATCAAACTACTATTTCATTTCACTATCAACAGATAAACACTTGCCAGAAAATACTGGAATTATGAGGGAGGTGTTTTTTTTTTTTTTTTTTTTTTTCCTTCATTCCATTGTTATTCGCGCGGTAACGCGGTCTCGTAGTTATTCCCCGAGAAATGCACAAGGTACTTTCAGACCTCCCAAATGCCGTCTCTTTGAGTTTGCCATTGACAGAGGAGAATCCAATATCTGGCATGGACCCTTGTTTTTATGTCCTGGTTGTAAATAAGACCACAACGCTTTCTAAAAAAAAACACACACACATCAGAGAATTACTCAGTAAGGTACACGGTGGAAGAATTTACATTTGCTTCATGCCCCGTCTGTGCGCTCAGACTACAAGTGGATTTCATCCTTTCAAGGTATAATATATCAGAGTGGGAGGCTTCTTAAATGGATCCAGAGTTTGCTCAGGCCAAAGTGAGCTATATCATTTGGAATTAGATTGGATCTACAGTTATATGCACATCACTTGTAGATAGAGTGACATTGATGAAAGGAGCAATGCCTGTACTCGAATCCAAACCACAAATTGATTTAAATAGAAAATGATACGATCCCAGTCAAATGTTTGGCAGGCCAAGATGCAATCTGTCATCGCATTTTGGTCCAGAGTGCAGACATTGCTCTTTTATTCCTCCACCATTTTCAAGACATGCTATCAAAGGTACAATCCTCTTTAGTTGTAAGCCCGGTTCTAAGTTTCCCAGCAGACCGTGTAGGCTGTAGCAATCACTAATATAGATGGGGCCCGACATACCCGAGTTCTGAGAGTGAATGAGCGGATGATTGAAAATTGGATTCTGAAGTGGTCGAGGCAGTGTCTGCAAAGGACCTTTCAAATGATGTCCAGCAAAGAAATTAAATTGGAAAGTTGAATAGCGTGATCCAAGTGGGACGAAATCAATGCACGGATAAATATTAACATATTCGCTCGGATATTGAAAGAGCTAACTTTGGTGTTGTTCCTCGCATGGGGCTTTCACAGTCCAACTGTGTGAAAGCCGGCCCGGCTCGAACATCCAAGTGCTGAGCGGAGGATATGTCATTCCAAAAATACAACTCAAGTCCAAAGAATTTTGGACGCGGTAGATCATGACCCAGGCAAACAAAGAGACAGATATGTGAACAGACTAAATAACACAGTCGGGTGAGGAAGCAGACCAAGACATTTAGACTGTTATATCTGTCAGTAATACGCTTCTTCCTTGCCTCTTTCCTTCATTATATCCTAGATGAAGGGGTACACTTGACCTTGCATGTGTTTTTGGTTTGACTATTTCCTCTCTCCCCTCTCGTCCTACCGTCAACCCCCCCCACCCCCCCTCATCCCCGGGGCATGGTCTGGCCCTGTGCACCTCCACTAAAAATGACCCTCCACCTTCCAGCCCCCTCCACAGTGCACCTTTAGCCCCCTCAAAAGGCTATGGTGTGTGTGCGTGTGTGTGCGTGTGTGTGTGTGTGTGTGTGGCCATGAACTTTTGCCTGCCTTCAAAGTCAAGTGCATTATTGTGCGCAGCATTAATGGTAATTCTCCGTAGGGCTCCTGTGCTACATAAGCCCCCCCCGAGCCCCTTTTTACCTCTTGCCTCCAGAACAACACACATCCCACTGAGCTCCATCTTACCTAAAGATCTGCCCAGATGCACCAAAGACAGACAGCTCAGACAGGGAGCGAGCGAGGGGGGTCAGTTGGAACCAGCTGGACAGAGCAGAAGTTATGAAAGACTTCTTCATGTCAGCCATGGCTTAGAGTCTCCCCACACAGCAGTAACACTCTCCGCGTCTGCATCAACATTCACGTTACTGCCCCTTTACCCTTTTTTCTATTTACCTACCCCACATATTCCTACCACTTTGAAGGTTGACCCTCAAATCCAGAAAACAGCTTCCGAGATGACACAGCAACACGTCGGCAGAGCCTTACAAAAGGAACGCACCGGAAGGCTCAGCGACAAATAAACAATACCACGTTGTACAACAAACCATCTCTCATTTAAAGCCAGGAATTCTAAACAGATGTCTTTATGCATTGGGTTGCACAACAGCAAGGGTAGCCGTGTGTTTGGACATGGGAAACTGACGTGAGGGGTTCACACTAGATTCTGTAGGGATGAGAATACTGCACCTCTGCAGTAATCGCAATGGCCGCGCTCCAACCATAATACTGATCCCGAGGACTCCGCAACTCTCACACACACACGCACACACGCACACACGCGCACACACACACACACACGCACACACATGCATACATTTCTGATCATGCACAGACGCTCACACACAAACCCTTGAGTAATCATTTCCACATTTATTTGCTTTGCATTCATATTTCTCTCTGCTTTATATGGTTTCATAAAAACAATGACACTGCTCTCGAACCGGGTTAAAAAATGTGATTTGGGGGAATCGAAGGGGCCCAGCACAAAGAGTGGTGGGTGCCTGTGCCGTGTCATAGATTTTATGGGAGGTCGTTGCCAAAAACACAATGAGACCCTGGACACTCCTGATCTGCAGTCGCTGTGGTTTCACCTCGATAAAAGGATCATTTTGATTCATTCGACGTCCAAATAATTAAACACATTGGATCCAAGTATTAGCACAAATAGCATACTCAATCCTTCAACTGTCACAAATCACCTACTCAAAAATAGAGAGACCCAGGCCATGAGCGTAAACTTTTACGAAAGCCTTTTGGAGTATTTTTCCAATTTATCTACCCCATGTAATTAAACATGATTCCCATTGGTTTGTGCTCACCGCAGGGTAGTTAAATAAAATCTATCTGAGACTTTGGTGAGGGGGGGTACCACCACATATATAAGTGAGGTTTCTATTCCTTCACTTACAATGTAGTAAAACCAGCATGACACACTGGATTCAGGACGAGATCAAACCAGAAAAAAACAACAAGAAACAGGCGTCACAATCAGTTGCAGGGCACACAGGGCGAGAGTGAATGCATACTGAGCTGGCGCACAGAGCTTGCACTTTCAATTATTAGTGTGAACAATAAAACCCTACTAATACCCTGAAATCCTGTTTATATTAAACATGCGAGGTGTTTCTTTAATCGCATATACATGGAGAGCTGGTTTTAATCATCTTAAAGAAAAACCCCATGGGCCCTTGGAACGCACCTGTAAATTTAATTGACTTGAAAACCCCTTACCGAGCCGTGTCCATGTTGCCCTGTTCCAGGAACAGAGATGAAAAGTGATGAAGTGGTGAAGGAGAGGCAAAAAAAAAAAGAAGTAGAAAGGAATAAGATGGATGATTTGGACCACATTTTGCCTTGGTTATTCTGAGCACCTACTTTATTCTTGGGTGTAATGAGTTCTGTTGATTTCTTCTTCCCATGGCTATATTTGAAACTCTGCAGTTTCTCGGTTTATATTCTATTTCTATCTGTTGTGTTTGGACTCGTTGAGGTAGTAAAAATGAGCTAAATTAAAATGCGTATTTACTGTGGCCCTCTCCTTTACGACATAACAAGATCCAGGTGCGCCCTTCACACAGGCCCGCTCACACACCGAGACACACAGGCGCACTCTGGTCCTATAAGTGCAACAACACTGTGTGGTGCTGCAGTAATGAGATATGTTGATAGCTGAGGTGCTAAACGTTCCATTGGGCTGATGCAGGCCACAGAGGGACCACTGCTTCTGTGTTAACTTGCCGCTCATTTCATCATCACTTCATACATGTACCATCTCCCCGGTGGTAGAATGCGATTTTTGCAACAAAAAAAAAACACAAAAATGCAAGTGCATTGGAGTACACACGTGATTATATTTCATACAACAATGCATGTGTCTCCCAACCAACTATGCACACAACATCGTAGAGGCCCTGTAAATAATCGCCTCTGTCCCCCGGGGCACCCCAGGCTGTGTGCTGTTGGTCACGCTAAAGCCCAGAAATGCTGTTCAGCGGACTGCCGTCTTTCATCATCATCAGCATCTCCACAGAAACCAGTCTCTTAAGTCACCGTGACAACAAAATCCACCTGGGCCTGTGACACTTGCCGTCTCCCAGAAGCTCAACATTCAATCACATCTCCCCATCTGCCCTACAAACCTTCATAGATCTTTATAACTCCATTTCATATGTCCTCTAATCGGCCTCCCGGCCCCTGTCCTCCTCTCAATCACTGACAGACTCTCCATGAACCCCTTTCTTCAGATTATTCCCATACCCTTCGGATGTTCTGCATTACTGGACGAATAGCCTAATTAACCAGCCAGAAGGGGTCTGGAACAAAATGAGCTGAAGTCCCTAAAAACACATTTGGCCCTCTCTTTGCATTAGTGTATATACGAGTGCTCATCAAGGCCCCCAGGTTATCTATATTCAATTGACCCTGCACTATTTATTTATTTTAAACATATGAAGTTTTAAGAAAAACGACATGTAGAAAGGGAAAACTACAAAATATTTTAAACTAAGCATTTACAAAGCTGCATTTTCTTATAATTCTGAGAAAGGGGCCCCACGGAATGCAAGACCCACCTTAAAGTGTGGGATAACAAAACGAAAGTATATTCACAAGGTATCGGAAGTGAAAAGGGATTTTTACCGAACATTGCATCATCAGTTAAAATTCAGGTGTGACCCTGAGTTTATCTCAGCATCTTAAGGCACACAGGATCTAATAATTAGATTCTGAAAATCCTAAAGTGCTTTGCTGCCTCCATGTGGTAGCTTTGAGGGAGAGCAGTGGTGTAATGTAACCAAGTAAACTACAATTTTTTTTGTATATTGTAAACCGTTTTTTTCCTGAATTCATTATTCTCTTGATTATGCATACACAAAAAAACAACTTATGAAACGATATCATAATTTGTACAGCTATTGCTGATTTAAGGCCTCTACTCACCTCGTCTGTGAAGGCTCCCAGTCATCCAGGTCATGGTTTCATCAGGAGTGATGAAATGATGGTAATATTCAAAGTAGGCAACGATAGTAATATTCCAAGTAAGTGATGATGGTAGAATTTCCGAGTAGGTGATATTCCCGAGCAGGCAATGATGGTAATATTCCAAGTGGGCAAGGATGGTAATGTTCACCTTCTTAACTGAACGGCAACACAAACTTGGGTAGCCTCCAGACCAACATGTCTTACTTTCTGGTGGTGGCACTTTTTCCAGACCAGGTGCAGCAGGTCAGTCTGATTGGACATCAGTAGTGTGGCGCTACAGGACAGACAGGAGAAAGGACAGGTGAGACAAGGCCGGGACACAGAATTATTCTTAACGTTTAAGTGTTTATCAGTTCATACAGGTGAGTGGGCACGTTTAAGCGTTTAAAAATGTATATTTTTTAGTTTTTTGTTAGTTTGATGTTAAACATCAATATTTACCGCATGATGCAAGCGGTGGATAAAAAGCGACAGAATTATCTCCCTCTATCCTAAATCACGAAGCAAATAAACGAGATAAGGTAGCCTCTCTGTCATAGTTACCAAGTATTGGTATATTAATAACCATCTCCGCCTGTCTTTGTAATTATAACACATTGTGAGTTGCTGAAGAAGTCGTTGTTATAGCGTACTGTGAGTCGTAGTTTTATTGAAGTGTTTCCTCCCCCGCAGTGGAGCCCTGCACTGCCCCTAGCGGCCGACTGAGGGCGTTGCAGTGGCTCCCCACCGCCTTAAACCGGCGGCGGCCTCTTCCTGTCGCTCAGAGGGAGAGAGAGGGGGGAAGGACGCAGAATGGCGACCGTGCAGTGCACCAAGTGCACGGTGGAAAGGAAAGGCTTTCGGCGGGAACTTGATTCTTGGCGATGTAAACTGATACACTGCATCGGTACGACCCATGTGCAGTTTCATATTGTGTTTAAAAGCAGCGCGCTTCATAGAGATGTGTGCCCGGTAGCGGCGGGATCGGCGAGCCGAGTTATGTTGGACCGCTAGCTAATGCTAGCTAACGATTACTAGCTAGTAGCCTGCCGCCGTTGATGTCCAGTGTGAGCAGCTAAGTTAAGCTGCCAGGCTAATGTTTACCAGCTGGATAGCTTTCAGTTGGCTTCTTTTCTTTGTCCTCCTGAGCTAGCCGGCTACTCTCCTTCCCTAGCTCGTACAATATATACATTATGACCAAGTGCATACATGCATGCATGCAGTATTTATGCGTATTGTATGATATACAGCTAACGGATACCTGGCGTAATGAGCCAGATTTGTTTATTGACATATATGTTGGCTATGCTAATATCATGCTAACAATGTCGCTGTTGGTGTCATTTGGAGGTGGGGATGGTTGCTACCTTAGTGAAGCTAATGTCAGTGCAATATGAGCATTGCATGTACGGCTGCCGTTTCTGAAAACGGTCTTCCACAAACCTAGTGCTATTTTAAAAACGGTTTTACACCGCTGCAGCAGATAGCTTAGCTCGGTGTGACATCACTCCCACACTGCACCAGTGTGTTGCTGTTTGTGTTGCTAATTGACTTACTATAAACACCCTCTATTGGACATCGGATGTGTTTAGTGTGACGTTAACAACTCGTTTAAGCCGTGCAGAGTCTCGTTGGTGTCTTAAGTGTTAGGGGTTGGGTACATAGGTAGAATGGGCAGAACATACTGTACCCAAAGGTCAGACAGTTCAAGCATGCGTGTCCTGTTACTGTCGACACTGACTCTTATTTTTGTTCTGCAGGGTTTGAAAGCATCCTGGAAGGTATCTATGGCCCAATGCTGCTGAGAGACCTTAGTGTATTCGATGGTGGGTTTTTGTACTTTAAAGATGTTCAAGCAAAAACATATATATCATGTTTATAAAGAAAAATGTAAGAAATAATGTATATTTTCAAAAAAAATCTATGAAAGAACCAAAACTATTAGTCTGCTTCTCAATACCTGGCATTGCCACCCTGTCTATATGGCTTGAGCACATTTGTGTCACAGAGAAGTGTTAGGCAAATATTACTTGAATATGAGTAAACATTGTATTTCTTATGCAATGTTTTCAGCCATAGACTGAAACATGTTAAGTGTATTTATTGCAGCAGCATGCACAAATTTGGGATTGTCACAGTGAATGAATCAGTATTATGTCTCACTTTGAAGTTTCCTGTCAGTTTAAGCTTATTATTATTATTATTATTATTATTATTACTCTCACCTGAAATGAAAACAATCCTAGGCTAGTGGCATTGTAAAGACTTGCAGAATATCTGACCGTAAAGCATTAATGGGAACACTTTACTATGGATGCGATTACAAGTCAAGCTTATATTTTAAGACACACCTGCATCACCTATAAAACGAGCATTCTGTATCTCTTTGAAGTGCCTTTCCTTGTGTCAGTGACCCACATCCCATTTCACCCCACCCACTGACTGAAACAGTTAAGTACTTAAAACCTAAAAGAACATCATCAATAGAGGAGACTACAAAATGTTTGCCTTATACATTTATAACTTTATCTTTATATGGTCTAGGTTTATGTTTAATTATGCGGTGTCAGCCAAAATGGTTAGGGTTACATTTTAGGTTCAATGAAAAGTCAGATTTTAATTGTTGCATTGAATAAATTAATAATAATAATTTATTTGCTCATCAGAAAGGAATATTTTGAATAATGTCAATATATTTTTTCAGTAGTATTATTTCATGTGTATATTATCTGTTAATATCAGTCAGAGCTTCCATAGTTTGTTTGTAAGTGCATTCTGTCTTTACATCAATGAATAAAATGCCATAAATAAAAATTCCTGTTAATCTTTAACTCATGTAATGATGTATGTCATTGTAAAACATCATTAAAATGAATTAGAGAAATCATTCGTATGGGGGGAAAAACATATTAAGTGCATGCTTGTCTTATGTTTGTGTGATAATTCCTTTTGGAAACCACAACGGTCTTTCCTTAAATCATGTATATTAATCATGATAGAGGCCACTTAGTTGTGTTGTGGATGAACCCTAATTAATTATTGCCTGGTTATGTCTTACTGTGTCTTTTAGACTGTGAACCTGAGGAGGTGGACGACTGGTCTCCCCAAACCAGCTGTTCTCAGTGTTCATTCTGCAACCTTCCACTTGACAGACTCATTGTAAGAATTGACACGGTAATCCAGAAGTAGGGGTTAGACGGTCACAATTTACAATAATATTAAGGTAACGTGTCAATAACTGTCATAATTCTTTCATTGTAGGATCATGCACCTGCAGCCGCGTCGCCTCTGTCCTCCCCCTCTGATTACTCTCCCTGTCAGCCTCCGAGCATCTCTGAGAGCAGCCAATCAGCTCACAGGTTTCTCCAAGCTGTGTTTAAGAAAAAAGGTGAGTCCATTTTATTTTTACCTTGAAGAGCTTGCACAAACAAGTCAGCTCATAACACACGAAAGGTTCTTCTGTAGATAAACAACCGTGAGCTTTATCCTCAACGTTAAAAGTAGTCTAAATTTGTATGCTCAATTTGTCTGTCTTGAAAGGCTTCAGACAATAACATTTCACATAGCTATTCAGAGACTTTATTATTGCATTCAAAGATGCATTTTGTCATCTCATTTGCTACTATTTCCTGAGGTTGTCTTATATTTCCTATGGTGCTACCACTACAATACATTGATAAGATTAGTGAGTTTAATTTGTGTTAATTTTAACATTGCTTCGGATTGTCTATTGCTTTACAAGCCATGTCCTGTTGTCTGTAGTTTATCAAAGGACAAGACAATATCTTCCAAGCAGCTGATTATGTTCGTGCATCTGTGTTCAGTAAATGTTATTTTGGGTCCTCAGTGGGTGTTTGAAGTCATCCCTAAATCTCCCTTGTTAATTGAGTCAATAATAATGGCAATTTCTGGAAAACCAGTTGAGAGATTTGAATAGTTGTTTCGAATGAAAAGCCCTCTGGCATTTCAGCAAACTTACACCATTAATTTCTTATCAGGGCTTATTGCGGCAGGCGTTCCATATGCAATATTTTCTGGACAAGACAAAGAAAAGTAAATATACACATAAGCCCATGTTGAAAAGGGTCATTCATAATTTAATAAATAATATTTAGGTGAGTAATCTTAAATAACTGTGTTGAAATCAGCATGTTATGTTATATTTGGAATGCTGCCGCCTGTATTTTGTGGCTGGCTTTTATGTGTTTCCGTCAACCCTGATACTATTGCGGATCAGACGTTTAATCGAATAAGACTTTTCTTTTTATGGGACGTTTTCTCTCTTGTATTGCGAGCAAGAGACATTTTTACTTGTTGCAAGATGAATGAAATTGCTTTCTGATGGAAAAGGAAAATATACCATAATATTACTTATAAAATAGGAGTCATTTTAACACCTGTCTGCCTATGTGTCCCTTTCTTAGACGTTGCTCTTGGCTTTGATTCCAACATCCCTCTGATCGCTCAGGAGCTGATGATAAAGATGGTTCATCAGTTTGCCAAGGATTATGCATCCAAGTGTATACTCCCCACCAGTACAAATGGTGTTAAAACAAGGACATCCTCACCTCTGTCAGAAACAGCAGACACCCCTCTGGACCTTACCGTGAGCCGCACCCAGGAGGAGAATGACAGTGAACCTGAACTAGGTAGGGAAAGTATTCAACACAGAATTGATGTTTCCAGTTTCTAAACTTTTAATAATACAAGACCAATCGATTCCTTCCCGTAACAGATGGTGTGCTCGACCTGTCCAACAGGAACTCTGCCTGCTCAGCAACTCCATTATTGTCATCTAATAACAACGCCTCTGGGTAAGAATTTTGTTATTTTGGCTACGTTTCTGGGCCATGTGGCGAACGGCAGTGAGGCCCATGATTATTAAGTAAAAAGGGAGTATTTTCTGAAATACGGTTGTACATTTACATAACCTAGGCAGTTTGTTCAACGCCACTATGCATTTACACCTTGGCATATGAGGAAATCCGCATTTGTTGGGAGCTAAGATTTGATGGTTGTGTTGTGTTTGCTGCCTTTCTACCAATGCTGCTTGATCTAAGTTGACAATTAACACCTCTGCTCTAAATGATATGCATACTCCTTTGTGCGTCTGTGCTTGCGGTCAGTTCATTGTTAGGCATTATGAAAAGTTAGCTGTGTTTGGTGTTTTGGATCTATGGGGTTGACTCTTTTATCTCTTGAGCGGTAACGTCACAGCAATGGCAGCGTGTTATAATGTTTGCCAACAGCTCAGGATTGTACAAGGAGAATATTGCAGCACCTCACAACCATTTTACCTCCCTTTTTATCGACCCAGTTATGATGAGTTTGGTTATCCACCTTCAAGCTTGTACGATTCTCACTGAAGGATATCACAAAACTACAGTGGTTGTTTATGAGCGCCTAAATAACCCCAGCCATTCACAGACTGTCCCACCCGGACGTGAAGAGGCTTTGCCATACTCAAAGAATGTGTGTGCATGAAAGTCACACAGCAGCAGTGTGTGAGGGCACAGAAACTGAAAACAGACAGACATGAGACATAACAGCCACAGTGATGTTACCAACACAAGGCATAAAGGAGTGGACCCCTCGCTCTGCACCCCCATGTCCCCTATGCCAAAACCAAACCCCCTCCATCACCTCCATCCTGACCCTGCTGTTTGGTCCTCCCATCCTTAGGAGGCAGCGCAGGCAGAAGGAGGAGTACATTGAGAGGAGCTGGGAGCTGTCTGAGGGGTTGCTGTCCAAGGCCTTAAAGGATGTACGTTCAGGGAGGCTGCAGGAGCAGCGGGCCTCGTTGCTTTACGGAATACCTCTTCGCACCCTGAGGCAAGGTCTGGAAGGCTGGGTTGAGGGAGGGCTTGGGATGCTGCATCAACTCGCACCAGGAAGCAGAGATTTCAGGGATGAAGTAACATCACACAATGTGATGTCATCGATGCTGGGCGGTGAAGCCCGTCTTGTTCTGCAGAAGGTGGCAGCGTGGGCGGAGCGGGCGGAAATCGGAGGAGCCGCAGAGGAAAATGGAGACTTGAGTTTCGCTTCGTCCTCCCTTACTCTTTATCACCCTGGCGGTCTACAGAAAGCCCTCCCACGCTCCTTTCCCCAACTCAGGGATGCTCTCCAGCCGCCACCAAGCCCCTCCCCCAGTCTGGAGCCGCCCACAACGCTGCGCATTCCTCAGGTCCGATCCATGTCTGACCACAACAGGTCGATCCAAGCTGAGAATTGCAGCAGGGTAGAAAACCTTCACCAACGTACCTCATCAACGGAGGGCACTGCCAGTTCATTGTCTGCGGCTGCAAGACCTTCGTCTTTGTTCAAGCTCAGAGCTCCTTACTTGGCTCACGGATGTCCAGGCAGTGCCAACCAATCACCTCATCGCCTAGGACCACGAGGGTCCTCGCTGGATGATTCAGAAGAGGGGGCTAGTCGGGATAAAGACAAACAACCGCGAAAGAAACGTGGGAGGTACCGCCAGTATGACCACGATCTGATGGAGGAGGCCATCACCATGGTGATGGGAGGTCGCATGAGTGTTTCCAAGGCCCAGGGGGTGTACGGGGTACCCCATAGTACGCTGGAATACAAAGTCAAAGAGCGCACTGGAACGCTGAAGAATCCACCCAAGAAGAAAGCTGCCAACGTCTGCTTGATCAATTCCAGCTCGTCTGGTTCTGGTACCATAAACGGTTCCGCCAACTCAGGGACTCTAGCCTCCGCTGCTGATTCAAAGAGGTTCTAGACCAAGAAACGCCTCCACAACTCCTCAACACTTGAACTCGTAACCTTTTACAAGACACACGTTTTCTGAAGACACTTGTTAAAAACACAACACATGCCTTTACAAAATATATAGATATTAATATTCAGGTCTTTTATCTGTGTGTCCATAATGTGATAGTCATACTTTAGCTGTATTTCTCAAGCCTACTGCTCCTGGGATCTGAATAAGGCAGCTGTGAGGTGCTGCCTTTCTCAAAAGACACTGATGCTCATTGAGGCTTTTGTTCTCAGAAGCTGCTTTACTCGAAACTCCTCATGACTCCAGTTTTTTCACTCAAAGATCATAAAGAAAAAAGTTTAGATTTAGTTTTCCATTTACTTTTCCCAACCAATCCCAAGGAAAGAAATAGAAATACATTTTTCCTATTGGCAGGCATAATTACCGAGGCCAAAGGCCGATGAATTGAAATTTTCTGCATCCATATGATTTTATAGATTTTTGATAGAAAAGTGTCAGGCCTGCACACTTTCTGCAAACATTTATTTAATAACAAATGTCCCTTTTTTCACTGACTTGTGATACTAAACCTAATATATTTATCATGTTATACTGGTAACAATAGCACTGAAGCCCCTTTTGGTTTCAAAGGATATTACACTGGAGATTTTTCATTTTATGAATCGTCCTTTTTCACTTTATAGTTGAAGCCTTGCGCAAAGGGATGATCAGTTTTTTAACAATGCGAACCTTTTCCTTTTAACTCCTCCACAGAGCATAGAATGGTTTTTGTGATTCATGTGATTTGGTCCCGTTCGAAGGTGAAGATCTCACATTGATTGTGGTCCACCGGGTCGCCCAGGGCCGAGCATGAGAAACACAGTTATGGACCTCTTAAAGCAAGGAAGCGGAGTGTGACCCTTGTGTTTGCTAGCGCCTAGTTCATTAGGTTATCCAGGTTTGATTCAATTCTTAATGCTCCGTGTTAAAGGAGTGATGATGATTGTCATTTGCAGCTTTTTATCTCTCCCTGGGTATCTTACCTGGGCTACTCAAGTGACTTAGAGCCATTGTAATGGATTGATTTAAAACAAAAAAAAAAAAAAAACTCATGACTATTGTTAGACCCCTCTTTGAATAGGGAGATTGTACAGTGCAAACTGCAGTGATGGCCTCATCTTATGGATGAGTTTCCATTGAAGAGATTAGCTTATGATGGCCAATTTTTCTCCCCGCGGTTTTCTGCTCTGTTTGTGCAAGCTCGTCTGAACATTGTAATAAGTGTAGTCGGAATGCAAAACGTGATGCATGTTTTCAGTGTGCACCGATAAGCTTGACAAACGTACGTTATTGTGTATGTGTTCTGTACGTGAAAGATGTCGTTTTATCATCAGATATTTTACTTATTCTGCTTTTGTAGCTGTTTAACTGTAAACCTCATACATGCCTGCTGCTTAAAATAAATGCAACTTTACGGGGCCGTTTCCCTGGCACAAGGAAGCGTAGCAACAACAACAACAAAAAAAAGACCTTACTCCAACAAATGCCATTCCAGGGTTTCATACATTCTAATGAGTGAGGCCGAAAGGGCGGAATGCGGGTTTAGCGTAGGGTTGTTATTGATGGTTGATTGTGTAGACTACTGGATGGGTCTATATCCATTAATATTGCTACTGCCAAAGCAGCAGTTCAGGGTTACCCACACAAAGCTGCTTTGACTTGTTTTGCTGCGTTGTCCAACTTTCTGTGTGTCTGTCTCTCTCGATCTCTCTCTCTCTCTCTCTCTCTCTCTCTCTCTCTCTCTCTCTCTCTCTCTCTCTCTCTCTCTCTCTCTCTCTCTCTCTCTCACTCTCTCTCTCTAACCTCATGCCACGTATACCTCTGAACTTAATCTGCCTATAGCCCAGTATCAGGTTTCACATTAAAGCCTCTGTGGTGGGCTGATGCCTACTATGCTGGGGTATGAACTCTCATTTGCTTAGGGACGCTTATGAGCTCTTTTGTCTCTCAAGGAAAAACACCCAAGTGTACATTATTTTGCCATCGACAACACTTAAAAATCTTCAAAGAATTGACGATGCAGTCGGTCAGCCATTTTATTGGGGTGTGAAATGCTTTTAACCAATTGTTTCACTTCTGTGCTGTGGCATTTACAGATCTGCCATGCTCTTATGCTAAGTATTTCTCCTTCCTGGTTATATTTGTATGTGTTTTTGTAACTTTGAAGGCTAATTCTATTGCAGTTTTATTTTTGAAAGCATTTATGGTCCGATTCCGTGGCATTGCAACCTTTCTAATGCATAGAAATACTGAATGTTTACGCTCATACCGCACATTGCAGCATGATCTCCTTACTCTGGGAATTATCCACTATTATCTGAATTATTATGTCCAGTGGGGCAGTTTGTGAACAAACCTGAACACTTTTTCATTAACCAAGTTGAATGGTTATCTATTCTGGGAACATACCCAAGCTTGTTTTCTATTTAAGCTTGAGGCTTTTTTGGGGTTGTTTTTTAAGCTGCTGGCTCGTCTTTCAAACAACTTAACATGCATCTGCTCTATTTATGCATCAATAAATGATTTCACTATGATTTATAGGAAGCATTTATATGGTTAAAACTATCTTGTGTTGTTGCTGCATACGTATTTATTGATTGTGCTTCAGAACTGTGATTTTAGTCGTTTTTTGATTGTTGTAGTAATTGATTTGTAATGAAGCACTTTGATGCAATGTGAAACGTGTATTGCTACAACTGCATGAACGCTTTTTAAATGTTAGCGCATATGATTTATTTTGTCCTAAAATGACACCCCTGATTATTGTGGTTGTTTAGTACTTATGTTAAAAATATATTTAAGTGATTTATTTTCTTTTAATAATGTGGTTATCATAACAAACTCAAGGGTAGTTGCTAGAAATACTACAATATTATTTACTTAATATTAAATCAATGACTAACTTATAAAGTAAAATGTATACAACTCACAGGACCTGATAAAACTGTTGATTTGATCACGAGGGTTTATTGAGATGTCAATTTGTTGGTAAAAATGCTTTTGAAAAGAACATTTTGTTTAGAGCGTTACAACAATCGCCCCTTCTGCTTTTGCAGAATGTTATCATTTTGCCTTCAGCAACTCAACAATAAAACGGTTCTCTAATGAATATACTTTCCTAATGTCTTTGCTGTGACATATTGCTTCTGGGTTTTGCAGATTACTCCGCCAGTTATTCCATAGTAGCTTGACAAAACAAAGGCAATCCTGGTTAGAAAGAGTCAATTTAATCCAAAGATGAAGGATGATAGTGATTTGGAACCTTTGTAAATCAGGGGGAAAAATATCCTTGCCTTATTAGACAACCCAGTTAAAACGTATTTTTTCAAAAAAAAAATACACATTTTTATTATAATGCTCCTTACATTTGGGTGTTACATTTTTCTGTACTTATTTGCTTGTCATTTGAAACGGGCTCAGCTTTGAGTGAAACCTAACTCTCATCTTTATGTTTGTTTGTTTTTTTTTCTTTAGCTCCCTGTTGCCATCGTTGACAGAGGACCTGGGTCAGCGGGGGACCGGGGGTCGTCAGAGCTTGTTGGATGCGGTTCTCGGCGCACTCTGCCCAGCACACCGTTCCTTACTCCGCCAGATCCTGAAGCAGGCGCACGGGGAAAAACTGACGTCCTTGCTTCATCAGAAAGCAGCAGGACAGACTGAATCTTTCTGCTGTCACCTCGGTGGACACCCAATGGATGTTATCCCTCATGCAGTCACACTTGGCGAATGTGAAGCCCATAAGAGCAGCCCATACTGCCCTCTAATGGATTGTGATCATGAAGGCCACAGCAGCACGATGTATCATTCAGGAGACTCCAAGTCCAAGTGCAGCATCCATCACTACCCTGTAAAAGGCTGTATAAGTGATGGATCTATGGCTTCAAACTACTGCCGTATTCCGAGGTGCAGGATGGAAACTCACACTGTCCTGTGCCCCAAGAGGCTGCACTGCATTTCCTGCCAAAGGCTGGCTGTAGGTCATGTCAACCAGACAATGTGTTCATCCACGTCCTCTCCCATAATATCCAAACCCCCTTCACTGTGCACTCCCTCCCCCAGTATATGCCCTTCCTCATCGATCTGCTGTAGCCAACACACACCCCCCTGTTGTCCCTGTTACTCAAACCATGCCTGTCCGATGCAGGTCGGGAGCACAATAGAAAGAGGGATAGTAGACGGGGATCCTCCGTGTCCCGTCCTAAAGAGAGAGCGGAGCCCCTCTCCTCCCCCTCTTTCCCCAATCCCCTCCGACATCCACAAGAAAACGGATGAAAAGCCCCCCTCCCTCCATCACCACAGACAAGAGGAACAAACTGGCATGTCTTATAAGAACGGCAGCGTTGATGCCAGCCACCATAAAATAGATGTGACCAAAACTAAAGAGGAGGAGCTACTATGTGGCACCCCAGCAAGCAGTCAGGCGGAGCAGAACCCAAGTGGCACTTTATTGCAGGACGTTGTGAATCGCTTCAGTGAGAAACTGGAGACAATCAAACCTCTTGAGAAGGAGCCACTTCCGGTTTCTACGGCCGTTAGTGTCTCTGAAAAGGAGCTGATGCTGTCTCCCTCAACCAGCCAGAACCTGCAGTATCAGACGGACGTCCATCTCACGGAAATTATCACCAAAGTGCTCCACGAAGGCAATGGTAGCGACTACAATCTCAGTGAGCTGTTAAATCGCCACGACAGCAAAGAGCCCAAGTCCCCCAACACCCGCTCCCGACGTCGCCAGGAGGTCCTGGCTGCTATAGCAACCCCAGCTGATGACTCCTCGGCCAGAAGGCACACTTTACAAATTAAACGGGAGTTTGCCATGCTTGACCAATCCTGCAATAGGAGAAAGGTGCCACTTGCAAAAAAGTCAAAATTTAATGATGGAAAGGACTCCAGTCCAGTGAAAGAGGAGTCTAAAATTGAATTGGAAGGAGGAGATGAATTTGAAGAGAAAGTTGGGGAGAGATCCCTGGGCCTGCTCCCTGCAGATAGTTACAGGAATGAAGTAAAAGACGAGATACAGGCAGTTATCGTGAAAGAAGATTATCTGATCCTTAAATCAGAGGAGAATGAATGGGAAATACAATGTGAGGAAAAAGATCCCGCCCCTGAGCTGCAGAACAAGTATGGCAAACAAGGCTCCAAGGAAAACGGTGAACAAGAACTGGCACAGAGAATGACGGTTACTGCAACCTCAGTGGAACAGTGTGCCCGGACCCGTCAAGAGCTGGAAGAAATGCCATCAGGCGAGAGTTCTGAAACTGAAAATAGACCAATTAAAGGTCAAGATTGCCGTAGTTCACTTGGAGAGAAACGGAAATGTCAATCAAACCACTCTGAGGAGGGGAGACGATCCAGGAGAATCATTGTCCCTCCACAGTGGTTCTCCTCCTACGTCACAGAGCCCAGGAAGATGTTCTTTGTTGCATGTTTCTCTGAAAGCATCTTTAACCAGAGGACACAAAAGGAACAGGATTTGACATCGACCACTTTAGATGTGCCATCCGAAGTCCCCGACGCGGAAGACGCTCAGCTTGAATCAAGGAACGACCCCCCCCTGTCCTCAACTGAGCAAACAGAGAAGCTTTCCTATGAGTTGAGACAGAAAGGAAAACACGGACCGCATCACGCAGAGTCGGAAGCTATGGCTGCCGAAGAGAAGAGTCAACATTTGGATGTCATGTCGGATAACGGCGACATTCCTGTAGAGCCATTCAGAAGGTTGCGGTCAGCGCCGAAAAGACTTCAGCTCTCAATGACGGCTTCAAAACTGACCAGCAACGCGTCGAATGGGAATTCCAATGTGCCCACTCCCTGTGCTGAGAAACCTCCCAACTTGCAAGAGGAGTACACCAGTCCTATCAAACTCATGTTTGTGTCAGCAGTAAAGGATGAGGGAGGGATCCGGTATAGTCTCAAATCAGCCGGTTCCAGTTCCAACTCGCCGCCAGAGGAACCCTTTGATCCGTGTGAAGTGTCTTCATGGTCAGGAACTCCAGAGAAAAAAAAAAGCCAGACGTCTCCGACGTCAAAAGTAAACCCGGTTTCCGCACCACTAAAGTCGACTACCTCACCTGCGAAACCTGCTTCTTCATCGGCCAAGTCGGCCAACTCCTCTCCCAAGTCAGCTTCACCGCTAAGAAGGTCTGTGTCCTCACCAAGTAAGGCCGCATCTTCATCACCCAAATTTGCATCTCCACCACAGAAGTCACCTTCCACCCCACGCAGGTCTGCATCCTCATCACCCAAGTCCGCGTCTTCACCCAAGTCGTCATCCTCATCACCTAAAGTAGGTTCCAGAAGATCAGGTGAAAGTACACCAACCAAGCGGGGAGTGGTTTCTGAAAGTCGGAGATCCCCAAGTGACTTCACTTTTCACGAATCCCCTCCTCCTAAAAGGCGCCCGGGTCGGCCGAAGAAGCTGGGACCACAGCTGGAGCAAAAGGCTAAGAGGCCGATTGGTCGGCCGCGCAAACAGAAAACTGAGGATCCGGTAATTGGGCCAAAAGCACTCGGTGAAAAATCCCTTTTAGCATCCGACGCTGAGGAGAACGTAAACAAGAACCTCAAAATAACCGTTTTGTATGGTCGCTCCAGGAGAAACAAGCGAACGGTGTCTGAGGGCTTTGACCAGCTGCAAACTGAATTTCACGATGCCTGGCGAGCAGTGGGCCTCAGGAGTGACTTGGGCATTTTGATGCACAGTTCTAAGGCCAGCTCAGGTAGTATTGAAACCACGTCGATGGGATTGCCGGAGGATTTCAAGTTTGTCCAACCTGTGAAAGAGTCTGCTCCTTTGTCCAGCAGCAACATTAAATGTCAGAAGCGGGACGATTCGACGCCCTCGAGGAAACCGGGTAGACCCGCCAAGGTTAAAATCTCCGGAATCTCAGTCACGGTAACCACGGTGTCGCCCCGGCAACGCAAAATTCAGATAAACCGGGAAACTCGGCAGTCGCCCGAAGCACTCATCCGTAAGCCAGCGTCGCAGCCAGAATTCAAATCGGCCAAAGAACCCAGGACAATTGGTTACCAGTCTACAAACAGAGGAGGTGACACAGAGAAGAGAGAAGGGATGGAAACAAAGAATGAGGGAAACGGGGCCGTGCGTCACTCCATGAGAGTTAAAAAGCCCTCAATCCACTTTCTTCACGCTGTCGCCATCTCTTCCTCCAGGTCCTACAGCCACAGCAATGCCCTGCTCCGGCGCTCTAAACAGCTCCTGCTGAACAAGGCCAGCAATGAGAGGAGAAAGGAGGAGCAGCAGCATGGCGCGGAACCTTCAGGGGGCAAAAGACAGCCCTTTGGACAAGACAAGAGAAAGAACGTCCCTCAGGACCTGAGCAGAGTGGCGGGGGTCTCTCAAGACTCGATCTTCTCCCCAGAAGAGACGCTGAGATGGTGGGCGGCATCAGCCGAGGAGAAGACAATGAACCAGGAGCTCGCGAGGCGAATACGCCTCATCTCCGACTCTTGGGTCTCGGACACTGTGGAGAACAAGGAAAAAGAAATTGCCCTCAAGTCTAAGATGGGCGCCAAGGGCAAAAGTCCCTTTCTCAAGAAGTCCAAACAGTCCTCCGTTGTCCGGGCTCTGTTTGATTGTCCTCCTGACGAGCCCAGCTCCTGTAGCACGCAGCAGCTCTGCTCGTGGTTCATGCAGACCACGGAGACGCAGTCCCTGGCCATTGTCAAAAAGGCGACCTCCCGCCATCATTTCGAGCCGATGCACTTCCCTCGCTCTGCCAGCAACAAAAGTGTTTGCAGCAGTCCCCAGGCCGAGCGACTACGCAAGCACATCAAGAAGTTTGCCAAGACCGTGCCCAAAAGCCCGTTGCAGCATCAGCTGGCTCAAAGATTGCTGAAGAAGAGGAGTGAAGCACCTCTGCACACGCGCTTTAGGCGGCAACTTTTCCCTTCCAGATTTGCAGCGGGCAAGCTGAACCGAGAACAACAGCTGTGGCGAAGCAACGCTTTCAGAAACTACCGGGCCGCCGCGTTTAGAGCAAGGAAACGGTTCCTAACCCGGAAGGAAAGGGAGGGGTGGCAGAGGAACAACAGCAGAAAAAAGGTCGCCGCAAGTTGCTCGAACGGACCCGCCACAAGTGGTCCAAAGCAGAGGTGCACGGCATCATGCAGATCAGCAGAAGATCCGTTTTGCGATGGTTTGGAGAACTGTGCGGTCGACCAAACCGAGGCCGCCGTGGACGTACGCAAGGAGCAGAACCTCTGCTCCAAAGCCTGGAGTCCCGAGACGCTGAAGGAATGCCGGGTGTTTCTGAGGAAGATCAACTCTCCGGACAACGAATCGCCCGAGGAGGAGTGGGACTCCTGCACTGTGACACTGGACGACGGCTCCCCCTCTGCATATGTGTTTGCGGCGAGGGAGAGGGAACTGATGGGAGTTGTCAAAGCTGTGAAAACGGGAAGAGTACGCATGAGGAGGAGGAGGAGGAGGACGGGGACGGGGACGGGGACGGGGACTGCCTCCGGGGAGCCGGCGGGGTCTGCGCCCGCGCCGGCCCAGGACCGGGACGAGACGCCCGCCAGGAGGCAGAACGGCAGATGCGGAAGTCCAGAGGTCGTGTCTACTGAGCCACCACAGCCGCCACCAGCAGCCAAAACGTTGAGACAATCGCGAATGAGGGGCCTGACCGGGCCGAGGTGGTGCGACTTCGTGTTCGGTAACTTCCTTGCTCCCTTGATTGAATATCGTGTTTTTTTTTTTTTTTTTTATCTCATTCATCGATTTATCGAACTCAACTTGCTCGTTTTTTCTTTCTCTCTGGCAGAAAACTAAATGAGGCGGGAGGCCTCCTCCTCTTCCTCCTCCTCCTCCTCCTCCTCCTCCTCCTCCTCCTTCCTGGGAAAGGGACTGTGGTTTATCGTGGTGCCTTTTGACATTGAGCTGACCACATGGACTGACCATCCCACTATGGCTCAGTCCCTCACTCAGCAAATATGTAGCAGTCTAACTTAACGAAGCTTGATGTTGCACTATTTTTATCCATGGATATGTATGTACAGAATGTTTGAGTTTTTTTTTTTTGTTTTTTTTTTTTTTTTAACTTGCCTTTTTGTCTTTCTGAACATGTCTAGATCAAATCAGTTTGAATGGGACTGCACAAAGCTGGTGCCATCGCCCGTGCCCTCCCCAACATACCTCGTTGTTAAAGCCACCACCTCCAAATACTGTATATCTGAAACCAGTAGCTTATTTTAATACTTAAAGTGATTATTTTACATTACAAGATTGCCCAAAATGTAGCTTTTATTTATAGTCCCCATCACTTGGCACTGTTAAAATTCCAAGTTTCTAATTTAACTTTTTTTTGGGGGTATGTGTGATTCAGGGTCGACATTTCTTCCTTGTTTGCTGGAGTCACAGTGGCCAAAAAAACATGCGTAGAATGAAGGATTTTTATTTCCACGAGCACCATTTCGTGTAAGGACCCTTAATATGAAATCATCCCTTCAAATAACTAGCTATCAATTTTGATCTAAAATCCAATACTTTGTATTCCTCAAACAATGCTCGTCCAGTCTCGGCACGGAACCCCGTTTAGCCCGAAGACTAAATGTTGCAAATGACTACCTTTTCATTTTCAGCAAGCCACAAAGTCCGTATGTGAAGTAATGAGGAAAGCGTCATTATGCCGTAATAGAAAATAGATGCTGATTCATCTGTTGGTCTGTGGGATCCGACTCGACTGAATTCACCCGCGTCCATGCGATCGCGTCAGATCTTCTTGCACTATTCCACCTGAGATTAAAACCCCAATACACCGCCACCCTCCCCATATTTTTTTTTGCACATCCCACGTCCCACTGCCAACCCCTGCTGTAACACTTAGGGAGTCTATTTGGTGCAATACAAACCCCAGATGATTTATCAGTATGTAGTAATTATTTTGTAGCTGACAGACGAATGGAT
The DNA here is from genome assembly GCA_016785305.1 of Colistium nudipinnis. Taxonomy (NCBI): domain Eukaryota; kingdom Metazoa; phylum Chordata; class Actinopteri; order Pleuronectiformes; family Rhombosoleidae; genus Colistium; species Colistium nudipinnis. Next base: position 138,306 of record JAFBJU010000236.1, on the reverse strand, counting down.
GTAATGGATTACCAATGGCCTGGGATGTTATTTTAGTTCTTTCCACAGCCATGGAATGTGATCTCAAAGAATATTG